>APFE030013801.1:56498-90912 GCA_000404065.3 Pinus taeda | reverse complement strand
TTGGGCGGACCTACCTATGGTTTTGTGCATGATTTTCGCACATGGTTTTGGGCACGATGGTTTTCGGTCCATGGTATTGGATGCTTCGGCATGTATAAATATGTATTGTAACATTGAAAGGAACATAATGAAAAATCAAGTTGGTAGTCCCATTTTTGGGATCTAGGGGAAAATCTTTGTGTATATGTGTTTTATGTGTTACGCTCTCACATTGTTTATCTTTTGTGTTTTAGAATTTGCATGTAGGTAATTTTTGTACAGGGTTAAAGCCTACACAAAGGAGGAGGAGCCTCAGACTGATGTGGAGCAGCTGCATGCAGAGGTTCCAGGAGTGGAGACATCCATTCAAGCAAAGTCTTCCATAGATGGACGGAAGCACACAAGAGAAGCTGACAGATTGTTGGAGGATGCGAGAGAGAATGTGGGAGCACCATCTTCTCAGCGCACATTGAGGAGGTCACCTGAGTGGTACACTGGATACATGCCCCTTATTGGGGAATGTGTTGAGATCGAGCCATCTTCCTTTGAGGAAGCAGTGCAACAGCTTATTTGGGTTGATGCTATGGTGGAGGAGTATGAATCCATAGTTCGTAACGGTGTTTGGGACGTGGTTCCGAGACCAGAGAACAAGTCAGTTGTGATTTCTTGTTGGTTTTACAAGGTAAAGCAAGCTATTGATGGTAGTGTGGAGAAGCATAAGGCAAGACTTGTTTCCCCTGGCTTTTCAGAGATCGAGACGATCATGTTGTTTCAGTATATTTCGACAGAGGAGCAAGATGCTGACATTTTTACAAAGGCATTGTCAAAGTGTAAATTTGAGTTCCATAGAGACAGGATCACGGTGGCAGATAATCCCTTTCTTGTTGAGAGGGAGTGTTGAAATATGGCAACAAGAATATTCCAATTTAATTTTTTCTTGAATTAAATTGTGAATTAAAATCGAATTTAGTCTTAACGACTACTTGGAAATAATTGATTAGTTCATTTTGAATTAATTAGTTGGAGAAATTCAAGTTAGAAGTCTTTCTGAAGTCATGCAAGAGTTATCCCTTAAATTAAGGAGATAAGATTGAGTTATATTTGAGTTGTAATTAGTTAGCTCAGTTTACTGAGTTAAGTCCAGTTAAATTAGTTCAAAACTGTTTGAGGAACTAATAGAGAGTTAACAGTCAATTGATGCATGCATGTTTTCAACTAGTGCTACTCCAGTTAACTGAAGATTCCCTCATCAAAAACTCAGGAATGTCTATTCTAAGAAAGACCCAGTTGAGATTAAAGTCAATGACAGTGTACTATTAGTTGCATGTGTTTTTTTATGAAGAAAAATCATGCATGTAGTCAAGGCAATCATTCTTTGAGGATTGCGCAGTTTTGACAGTGTGTGAGATCAGGAGATCATCCACTTGGTAAAGGAGAATCATCCCAGAGGAACAACGCAAGGAAATAGGAGCTTGGAGGGCAGAGAGGAAGGTTGGAGAGCAGCCAAGATTGCCTGTGAGCATCTGTGAGGATTGTACTGAGAGCTGGCTAGCTGTGAGAGCTAAGGCTTTGTATAATTCCTATGTATTTCCACCTTGTATGATAATACAGATAGTGGGGTTTTTTAGCTGAGGCTTTCCCCAAAGTGTTTTCATGTGTATTATGCATTGATTCTTCTTCTTCTGGTTATATTGTTCAGCTCGATCATTAAGCTTCCGCAAATTGATAGTAGAAGTAAGTTATAGTATTCTACTTTGATTTATATTGCATTATCGGGTTAAGCTACCAACAGATTTTGTACATAGTTTCCATGTTCAAAGGGATGAGAGGATAGAGGATTAGATGATCCAAGACTATCTTAAGTCGAGCTCATCTTGATAGGATATCAGTTGGGTTCCTTCTAGAAGGCTCTATAAAGGAGGAATATAATCAGGATCCAATGAACATTTTGAGGATTCTCGCCCAGTGCAGGCTTGAGTGGGCTTAGGTGCTCTGCAATGCAGCCTTGAATGGGGCTACCTACTCTGTAGAGCACTTACCCCTGACCAGGGGTGCCCTGGTGACGCACGGAAGCACTTCAACAGGTTTTGAAGTCAAGAAACTCTCATGGATGAAAACACTCAATGAGGTGGCATGTCTAGGGCATGTAGCAACTGAATTAGAGTTTGATAGACCCTGTTTACACTGATTTGATCATCAGGAGTGATGTCCCCAAATAAACCTGTAACGCTTTGGTTTGATACATCTGAAATATTGTAGGTCTTCATCCACACATGTGAAGATAAGAAAGGAAAAAGTTGGAGGAGGTCGAAATATGTTTTTACCAACACTTTGACCAACATTGACTCTTGGTGATTGGGTATAGTTTGACTTGATTTGACTTGGGTTTTTGGACTGTTTTGGAGGAACAATTTTTTTATCACAAAAATCAAGAATTTCTAGGCACCTTGACTGTGGTTGGCTTCACATCTACAACTAGTGTTTCAAAAAACCTTTGACTTTGACCAAGTTTGAAGGAGAATTTTGGGATTGTTTTGACAAAACTTTGACTAGATTGGAAGGCCACATTATTTGACTGGTGAATGAGCTCCATTGGAGGATTTTTGACCATTGACCATTGACTATTTTCTACTACTACTACTACCGTTTACTTTGACCAAAGTTGAATTTGACCAAATTTGACTATTGGCTCATCTTTTGGATCTTGGTTTCTTGTTTTGCTGGATAATTCAAAAGCTTGACTTTGACCCTTGTTGATGAAATCAGAACATTGTATTCTTTGTTGAACATTTTATGACAATCTAAAAAGAAGAATAATTTTAAAGTGTTTTCCCCCTTGTGGGGTTTTCCCCTAGCCTTTGACAAAATCCTTATGTGTCTTATTATTCTTGATTGTCTCTTTTTGTTCATTGCATTACTTTTCTATCTACAATTGCCATTGATCACTAGAAGATTAAATTGTTTTGGAAAGATTACTAAATGAAATTAAGAATTGGGCTAAATTGATTGTAACAACATAGAACAATGGAAACTTAACATAAGATCAATTGATATGGTGGCATTAATTCAGGAAAAAGTAAGGCTAGAGTGTATAAGAATACACCACATAATTTATAAAAATGGCCATAATGTTGGGTATCTCCACAAAGAACCTAGACATAATCCTTAAGTATTTAGGGGCCTATGCAATGATTTGCAGAAGCAATTGATTTTGTTCAAACCCAAATTAGTGGATGAGGCAAAGTACTTGGATGACATAGGCCTGAAGAAGAGAAATCAAGTGAGTCAAAGTAGAAGAAACACTGAGAAGTTTCGAAGGAGAGGAAGAAGAAGTGGAAAGGGGAAAAGACAAAATGACAACAACAACAACAACACACCGATGCAAAGATCCCAATGACCACTACAACCACTGTAACATTAGCAATCATATAGAGGAGAAGTTTTGGAAGTACATCTAAAGATTAACTCGAAGAACCAAAACAAAGATTCTAAGAAGAAAAATAGCATGGCCATTGATTCAAGCAACTAGGTGGAAAGAAACTTGGACATGGATGAGAAGATTGTCTGTCCATCAGTGCAAAAGGGGGTCAATTTGAGTATACTTCAATGATAAGAAGATAAGGAAATAATCATACTCTTCTATATAAAGAGACATGCCAAGAATTCAAAAAATGATGCTTTGTTTGATTCAAGACAATAGGTGAATCTCATTGTAGTAGAGCTAGTCAAAAAATTGGGATGGAAGTTCATGATCATCCAAGCCCATATCCATTGGGAAGGGTAAATAAGGATTCAAAAATAAGGGTAACCAAATAATGCAAAATTAGATTTGTTAATGCTTATTTTATTGATGAATTAGAACTAGATGTAGTTCTCCTTGATGTATGTGGAGTAGTGTTTGGAAGTCCATATATGTACATGTGGGATATAATGTTCATGTAGAGAACCAACCAATAACACTTCATTAAGGATGGAAAATCCTTGACCATGAATGTGCACAAGGGAAAGTCCAACAATTCACCAGTAAGTGCAAACCAAGCCAATAAACTTATCATTTCTAGCAAGAAAAAGTTTTACTATTTTTAAGAGGAAATTAGTTTGTAAAAGAGAGTGAGAGAAAATTCATCCTTAGTGGGGTGTACTAAGGAATAGAAACAACAACTGGAAGAGTCGCTACAAACATAGAATGGTATGTTCCAAGATCCTATATGGCTACCACCTAAGAAGGAAGTGGAGCCTAAGATCCAACTATTATCGAACTCCTTGTTGCCAAACATTGGGTTGTACAAGTAGTCAGTTATAGAAACAATTGAGGTGAAGGACTAGTTCTAAAAGCCACTAAAATAGGGTGTCATTCAGCTAAGTACCTCACCATGTGGGTCACCATCATCATTGTGCCAAAGAAGCATGGGACTTGGTGAATGTACATGGATCATAACGAATTAAAAAAAAAAAAAAATTATGCTCAAGAATAGGTACCCATTTCCCTAGATAGATAATCTATTGTACTAATTGTAGCAAGAAAAACACTTCACCAAGTTGGAATTAAAGTCAGGATATCAACATGTTCAAGTTAGAGAATAAGATAACTAGAAGATTGCATTTAAAACCATGCAAGGCTTGTATGAGCGCTAAGTCATGTCATTTGGTCTAAGCAATGCACAAACTACATTTATGAGGTTAACGGATGTTATATTGTGCCATTTTATAGATTAATTACTTATTATCTATTTGGATGATATATTGGTATACAATGCTACATGGAAGGGGCAAATCTCACATTTGATTCAGGTCACGCTAGAGACATTAAAGAAGTACCATCTATTGGTAAATATCAAGAAGTTTGTTTTTTCACAATAGCCTTTGGTGTATTTAGGGTATGTGATAGGTGGAGGAGAGCCAAAGATATATCTTGACAAGATGGAGGCCATCATGAAGTGGTTGGTTCCTACTAATGTTTCTAAGGTCAGGAGTTTCATTGGGGAAACATAGTACCTTAAGAAATTCATAACCTCATTTTCCACAGTAGTAGCACCACTATACATTGCAACAACAAGTGGTAAGAGTTTCCAAATGGGAAAGGGTTAGGAGAGGACCTTTGAGGAATTAAAAAAAAAAAGATAAGTTAAGCATCAATTCTTGAATTACCGAACTTGCAGTAACCTTTCAAAATTGAGATAGATGTGATTGCATATATTATGGGAGCGATCTTGATGTAGGGAGGAAGGCCTATATGCTACCATAATCATGTTGTTGGCATTATGATGTATGTGTTGTATTTGATGGCAACCCACTTGTAGTAGAACAACTCACTTGTATATGGTAACTAGATGAATCTATAGGATGCATGGCAATTGTGTTTACAGATGTGACAAAATGCAGGGCAGTTCAAAGGAATCATTCCAAAAGTAATATGGAAAATTACAGTGTAACAGGTCTATTCAGAGGTAACAGGGCACTGGTACAAAAGAATAGGAGGATGGAACTAAGGTTTAATGATCAGAATAAAGAAGGTAAAGGAAAAGGTTGGTGTAAAGCAGTTTAAGAAGTATACGTAGGTCCACTTAGTCAAAAAAATGTATACATGCTGGTCCACAAAACAAAAAGCGCGTATACGTATACACACACTTTCACAGAAGGAAAAGTGTGCATGGGATGGAAAATCAAGGTTTTGGTCCAAGGTATTGGTCCGAGGTACATGGACTAAGGTATTTGGTCCGAGGTATTGGTTCGAGGTATTTGGTCCAAGGTATTGGTCCTAAGTGGTTTTGGTCCTAGGTATTGAAAAGGCCTAAAACTATATGAGGAGAAGATCATTAGGCCAAGTGTGCAAGCAATGAATATCTTATGAAGAGTGAGATCAAAAGCAAATATGCATGTTATGGGTTTATGGTGCTTTGCTTGACCTGAACTAAGGATGAACCTTAGCGGTTGATGGGGATGAGATCTAATGATGGATTAGGATCATGAGACCTAAAATGAATTATTATTATATGGTTTGATCATGGATAGTCTAGATCTGAATGCTAACGCATGATTTATATTGTAAATGTTCTGATCTGGGTATGTCTGAAGTTTGGAGGTGCAACGAACTTATGAAGTAAGTATTTGCAGATCTGTACATTGGTTCACGTTAGTGAAGGTGCGTATACACACTGGTTCAACTCTTCCAAGTAGCGTATGCAAAAGAAAAGCTTGATGTTCAAGGATGATTGATCTATCAAATCAGTGCTGCTGTTTTACTGTTGTTTGTCAATGAAGTTTTCTTAGATCTGAATGTAAAATTGAATGAATAAGGAGTTTGATATTTGATAGATTGATTGTATAAGTGAGAAGAAGTGATCTCCATTGTTGCCTGTTTAAAGCTTTGTAAGTTGATAGTAGATGTTCAGTATATTGCTGGTTGGTACAAACTTAATTCAAAAGTTTATGTTTGCAGTAGCTTTGGAGGTATACACAGGTTTGATTAACGGAAGTAGTGTATAAACGTAGTTTGGGGTTAGCCAAGTAGCGTATACAATCTGAGGCATGGTTTCTGAGGTTACAGCTGGTTTTGAATGATGATGCAGGTTTCTGGGTTCAACATAGTGTTCTGGTGACAGTAATTTGATTGTTTCAGATTAACTGCATGTTGGTTAATGAAGTTTGAATTTCTAAATTTCTGATGGGTTATTGATGAGTCAAGGTCTTCATATGTCTTGATATGTGCCAGGAGCATCCAGTCTGAAAATTCATGAAACGTGGTCCCTGGTAGGAGAGTGGAGTTTTCTGTAGGCTGGCACCTACGTACTAGTAAACATAGCGGCTAGTACAAGAGCTAGGGGGTTGTAGCTCCCTTCCAGTAGAAGCTGGAGAACGAGAGAAGGTTGTAACCTTCTGTAGGTAGAAGCCTGCATACTGGTATGAGTCTGCACTAGCACAAGATTGTAAACATATTTTCTTATTATTAAAAGAAGACATAGACGACAGTAGCAGGTAGTTTTTACCCACATTGGGTTTCCACCTTAAATATTGGTGTTCATTTGTGTTTCTTATGTGTGATTCTTTATTCTGCTTTTGCTGCACTATCTAATAAGTTATTGATGTACTGGTTTAAGATCAACACATGATAAATTGTCTAAATCACAAGTTCTTTGGATATACACTGGTTTCTCTAATCACAGTTGCATGTACATGCTAGTTCACTTCACTGAAGTAGTGTATATAAATATGTTTGAGAAATAAAATTATTGATCTGATAATACTGATTCACCCCCCCTCTCAGTATTATTTCCAACAATTGTTATCTGAGCAGGTCCTTCAGAAGAAGCTTGATCTCTTGAAGGAAGATCCATCAAGATGAATAATCACGAAAGCATGGGATCCATTAGACCACCAATATTCGATGGGAGAAACTTTGTTTATTGGAAAATAAGAACCACAACCTATCTACAATCTCTTGGAACAAATGTATGGGAAATTGTGGAAGGAGGATATAAATGTCCAACAACAATTCCTACAGACACGGTAGATAAAAAGCAATATGAAACCAATCCCAAAGCTGTCAATACTTTATTGGGAAGTTTGTCACAATCAGAGTTTGTCAAATTCATGCAGCTCAAATCAGCCAAAGAGATATGGGACAAAATTGTTCAGAGCTATGAAGGAGACTCTCAGGTAAAACGTGCTAAGCTTCAAACTCTCAAAATTCAGTATGAAACTCTTAAGATGCATAGTGATGAGAGTATAGCTAGTTACTTCTTATGTATAGATGAGGTTGTTAATTTTATGAAGAATCTGGGTGAAGGAATAAAAGAAGTTACCTTAGTTGAGAAAATTTTGAGATCCTTGTCTGCTAAATTTGAATCAAAAGTGTCTGCCATAGAAGAAAAATAGGATCTATAGAATATCACTATAACACAGAATCCTAACTGCTTTTGAGATCAGAAAAGGAGGTCCATCAGATATGAGAGAAGCCACATTTAAAGCTTCAACAAAAGGAAAATAAAAGGAAGAACACAATGAATCAGGACACATTTCAAATGAAGAAGATGAGGAAAATTTTGTCAAGAAGCTTCAACGGGGTTCTGGAATGTTCAGAGGTAAGCTACCTTTCAAATGCCTTGCTTGTGGTAGAGTCGGTCATTATGCTGCCAGATGTCCTCATAAAGATAAATATGAAAAAGGAAATGAATATGCAAAAGGGAATAGGAAACAAGTTGTGAATAGAAGGAGTTACTATACTCATGAAGGTAGTGATGGTTTATCTAATAGTGATGAAGATGAAACTGGTTAAGATTACAGACTTCTCATGGCTTATGATAGCGATGATTTTTGGGATAGTTTAGAAGAGGATAATGATGGTTTATCTAATAGTGATGATTATAGACTTCGCATGGCTTATGACAATGATGATTTTTGGGATGCTTTAGAAGAGGAAAACTTTCATGAAGAAATCTCTAAACTCAAAATCTATTTAGAAGAAAAGAATATGATCATAGATACCTTGACATACCAACTTGCTGAAAAAGAAAAACATAATGAAAAACTAGAATGTGAAATTGTGGGTCTAAGAAAAGAAATCTCTCAATCTTAGATTTGCTAAAGGATCAAAAACTTTAAATTAAATTATCAAAGTTCAGTGTTCTCCTATGATAAAAATAGGTCTTGGATACACTGAAGAAGCATCTCAATCACAGAAGTCATTAACCTCCACCAAAAGCTATCTTGATGCAGTAAAGACCAGTAAACAATATGACAATCGTCAGCAAAGGCATAAAGCTGATCACCAGGTAAATCATACTCAATTTTCTCCAAGGAAGAATAACAATAGAAGCCACAACCAACCTCAAGCAAATCATACTCAATTTGCTCCAAAGATGAATATCAATAGAAACTACAATCAACAGGTAAATAGATTCGATAGTCGCAGAAACTTCTTTAATGGGCAATGTTTTTCATGTCATAATTTTGGGCACAAAGCTGCTCAATGCATTGCTTACAAAACCATCATGACTAGAGAAGTACGAAATCAAAGGAATGTAACAAGGATCAAGAGAAGTTCCTATAATAACTTTTCTCCTCTTGAAAATGAAACAGAATACTCAATTTGTAACAACTTTGGTCATGAAGAATCTGAATGCAGGAGAAAATTTTGGCAAACACCTCAAAAGGAGCAAATGCCATTAAATCCCAAGATATGGAGAAGGAAAGAATCTCAAACAGAAATATGTGGTATAGCCTTGTATGCAGAAGGACAAGAAAATCAGTGGTACATCGACAGTGGATGCTTCAAACATATGACAGGTGATAAAGAGAAACTTCACTCATATAATGCCTTAGAAAAAGAAAAGAATGTCTCATTTGGAAATGACACTCCAGCTGTCATAAAAGGTAAAGGTTATGTTTTCTTGAAAGAAAAGGTTAAAGCTAGAAATGTTATGTATGTAGATGGTTTAAAGCATAACCTGTTGAGTGTCAGTCAAATGTGTGATCAATGAAATGAAGTGGTGTTTCAATCAAACAGATGTGTTGTTTGTGAGCTTGATACATGAGAGATTGTGATCAAAGGTACAAGAACTCAAAATAAATTATACATACTCAAAGGAGGAAAACAACAGTGATATCTAAGCAAAAATGATGAAAACTGGTTGTGGCATAGAAGATTAGGACATCTAAGATTTTCTCAAATAAAAAAAGCATGCAGGCTCAAGGTTGTTCGTGATCTTCCAGATATTAGCATCCCATAAAATATAATATGCAAACCATGTCAAATCAGTAAGCAAACCAGAGTTCACTTCATGGAAAAAGAAGGGTCAGCTAGTAAGCCTCTTGAACTTATCCATACTGATTTATGTGGACCAACAAGGAAAAAGTCACTTCGTGGAGAAGAATACTTTATTTTGTTCATTGATGATTTTTCCAGAATGTGTTGGATAGGTCTTCTAAAGCATAAAGATGAAGCATTTGAAAAGTTCCAAGCCTTCAAAGCTTTGGTTGAAAATGAATCAAATCAAAAAATCAAATGCCTCAGATCTGATCGAGGAGGGGAATTTATATCGGATGAATTCTTTAACTTTTGTGAGCAACATGGAATAAAAAGGCAATTATCCATTGCAAGAACTCCCCAGCAAAATGGTGTGGTAGAAAGGATGAACATAATAGTTCAACAAATGGCTCGAGCTATGCTAGATGAATCTGGAACTCCTGCAACCTTCTGGGGTGAAGCTGCATTTGCTGTCGTGACTATTCTCAACAAAACAAATGTTCGGGTAAATAGCACTCAAACTCCACATGAACTTTGGTATGGTAATCCTCCTACTGTAAAATATTTTAAAGCTTTTTGAAGCAAATGTTTTATCAAAAGGATTGATGAAAAACTTGGTAAGTTTGAACCCAGAGCAGATGAAGGGATTCTTCTTGGTTATTCTTCTAGAAGTAAAGGATATAAATGTTATAATAAAAGACTTGGGAAATTTTTTGAAATCATTGATGTTGTAGTTGATGAAGCATGCAGAAATCCAAAACAGATAAAATCAACAGAAGATTATGACAATGAGGAAGATGGGGATTACTTTCCCACATCAAATCAAAATTATATTGAAGAAGAAACCAATGAAGCAACAAAAGAAGATATAATGGTAGAAGAAAAGACTCCATCTAGGTATGTTCAAAAAAATCATCTAGAAGCTCAAATTTTAGGAGAAAAGGAGGCTGGTGTACAGACAAGAAGAACTATTACAGGGACCTCAAGCTATCTAGCATTACTATCCTCCACCGAATCTCAAAATGTAAATGAAGCATGCAAAGATGAATGTTGGGTCAAGGCCATGGATGAAGAACTTGAGAAAATTGAAAAAAATGACACTTGGGAATTAGTTCCTAGACCTCATGATAAAAAAATTATAGGAACTAAATGGATATTCAAGAACAAGCTGAATGAAAATGGAGAAGTCATTAGAAACAAAGCCAGACTTGTTTGTAAAGGGTATGCTCAACAACAAGGTATAGATTTTGAAGAAACTTTTGCACCTTTTGCTAGACTTGAAGCCATAAGAATGTTTCTTGCTCTTTCCAATTTTTGAAAATTCGAAGTATACCAAATGGATGTAAAATCAACCTTCCTTAATGGACATTTAGAGGAAGAAGTTTATATTGAACAACTAGAAGGATTCATTCTTGGAAATGATGCAAAACTTGTATGCAGACTCAAAAAGGCTATCTATGGTCTGAAACAGGTTCCAAGGGCTTGGTATTACCGCCTTGACAAATATCTACACCAACAAGGTTTTACAAAAGGTTATGCAGATAGCAATTTATATACAAAGATTGAAAATGATAAATTGCTAATTATTATTGTTTATGTTGATGATATCATTTTTGGTAGCAATGAAGAATCCAAGAATCAGAATTTTGCTTCAATAATGTAGCAAGAATTTGAAATGTCCTTGCTTGGTGAACTTACTTATTTTCTTGGTCTACAAGTTTAGCAAACTAAATATGGTATTTTTCTTTCACAAACCAAATATCTCAAGCAGATCTTGAAAAAGTATGGAATGGAAGATTCTAAACTGATATGTACTCCAATGGTAACAAGATGTAGTCTCAGCTCAAATGATGAATCAACAACAGTACATCAACCAACTTACAGATCCATGATTGGCAATCTGCTTTATCTAACAGGTACCCGACCTGACATCATGCATGGAGTAGAAATAGTTGGAAGATTCCAAGCAAATCCAAAGGAATCACACCTTTAGGATGCCAAAAGAATTTTCAAATATCTTCAAGGAACTCAGGACTTTGGACTATGGTATTCTAGAGATGCAGATCTTACTCTTCATGCATATATAGATGCAGATTGGGCAGGAAGTGTTGATGATAGAAAAATCACTAGTGGTGGTGCATTATATATGGGTTCTAGGTTAGTGTCTTAGTTCAGCAAGAAACAAAGTTCAATTGCTTTATCTACAGCTGAAGCAGAATATGTGGCTGCTACATCTTGTTGCACACAACTACTTTGGATGATGCAAGTTTTGCAAGACATTCAGATCACATGTACTCCACCCATCTCCATTCTATGTGATAATAAAAGTGCCATTAGTATTTCAAAGAATCCAATCATGCACTCCAAGATCAAGCACATACCTATCAAGTACCATTTTCTACGAGAACAAGTGCTTAAACAAAAGGTCAAATTAGAGTATGTCCCCTCCAAAGAACAGGTTGCTGATATATTCACTAAACCACTGCCCTGAGAAACATTTGAATATCTCAGACAAAAGATGGGAGTAGTTGCTGCATCATCCTATTGTTAAATCTAATTTTTTAAGAGGAAGGTTATTATACGCGGGTTTCATGAAGTACAGTTGCGTATACACATGGGTTTCTGTGGCTGAAGAAGCATATATGTTTTTTTGATAGGAAAAACAGTGGGTCAGACTTTGATATGGGTGCTCTGTCTGATGTTGATGATTACAGTCTAACAATACGTTTTGTTCATTAATTTTTATCAGATTGACAAAGATGCCTTGATTAATGACTTGTTAACAATGCACAGGTTTAGGGGGGAGCATTAGCCTTCACACACATTCTAAATTGTTGGCATTATGGTTGCTGAGTCCATCTATGGCTTCAGATATTTATACCATTTGTTGCTTAAGTCATGTAAAAGTCTAGGGTGTGATATGACTTCTCATACATTTGAATGAGTCCTATTGGACAAATGATGTAATTTGTATCCCCACTTTGCATGGGATGGATGATGTAATATTTATTGTATTTTTTTCATGTATAAACAATTGGTATATCCCCACTTGGTTGGGAGATTCATGTATGTATGAGTCATTGGTGATAGGAAGGTCAAACTCACATAGGTGAGTTATAGAGTCATGTTATTCTTTTGGAAAATATTTTTGCAAACTTTGCATGTGCTTAGGGGGAGCATGGACAGTTTAGTGCATCACAACATCAACAAATTTAGCACATGCCTAGGGGGAGCATGATCAATGTTTATATTAAGTTGTTCAGATATGAAAGCCTTCACTTTGGTCACCCCTTTTCCCTTGATATCAAAGGGGGAGAATATCTTGGTCTACCCTTTGCCCTTGATGTCAATGGGGGAGAGTATTTTGGTGTTGGTTGTTATCTCTAACAGTTTCTATAGCTTGCGGTAATCAACACCAACATGGTTGCCATCCAGTCCAAAGGGGAAGATTGTTGGCATTATGATGTATGTGTTGTACTTGATGGCAAACCACTTGTATCAGAACAACTCAATTATATATGGTAGCTATATGAATCTATAGGATGCATGGTAGGTGTGTTTAGAGATGTGACAAAATGCAAGGCAGTTCAAAGGAATTATTTCAGAAGTAATATGGAAAATTACAGTGTAACAGGTCTATTCAGACGTAACAGGGCACTGGTACAGAAGAACAGGAAGATGGAACTAAGGTTTACTGATCAGAATAAAGAAGGTAAATGAAAAGGTTGATGTAAAGCAGTTTAATAAGTATACGCAAGTCCACTTAGTCAAAACAACGTATACACCCTGGTCTAAGAAAAAAAAGCGTGTATACATATACATGCGCTTTCATAGAAAGAAAAGCATGTATGGGATGGAAAATCAAGGTTGTGGTCCAAGGTATTGGTCCACGGTACATGGCCTAAGGTATTTGGTCCGAGGTATTGGTCCGAGGTATTTGGTCCAAGGTATTGGTCCTAAGTGGTTTTGGTCCAAGGTATTGAGAAAGGCCTAAAACTATATAAGGAGGAGAAGATCATTAGGCCAAGTGTGCAAGCAATGAATATCTTATGAAGAGTGAGATCAAAATCAAATATGCATGCTATGGGTTTATGGTGCTTTGCTTGATTTGAACTAAGGATGAACCTTAGCAGTTGATGGGGATGAGATCTAATGATGGATCAGGATCATGAGACCTAAAATGAATTATTATTATATGGTTTGATCATGGATAGTTTAGATATGAATGTTAACGCATGATTTACACTATAAATGTTTTGATCTGGGTATGTCTGAACTCCAAAGGTGCAGTGAAGTTATGAAGTAAGTATTTGCATATCTGTACGATGGTTCACTTTGGTGAAGGTGCGTATACACGCTGGTTCGGATCTTCCAAGTAGCGTATGCAAAAGAAAAGCTTGATGTTCAAGGATGACTGGTCTATCAGATCAATGTTGCTATTTTACTGTTGTCTGTCAATGAAGTCTTCTTAGATCTGAATGTATAACTGAATGAATAAGGAGTTTGATATTTGATAGATTGATTGTATAAGTGAGAAGAAGTGATCTTCGTTATTGCATGTGTAAAGCTCTGTAAGTTGATAGTAGATGTTCAGTGTATTGTTGGTTGGTACAGACTTGATTCAAAAGTTTATGTTTGCAGTAGCTTTGGAGGTATACGTAGGTTTGATTAACGGAAGTAGCGTATACACGCAGTTTGGGTTCAACCAAGTAGCGTATATAGTTTGAGGCATGGTTTCTGAGGTTACAGCTGGTTTTGAATGATGATGTAGGTTTCTGGTTTCAGCACAACGTTCTGGTGACAATGATCTGATTGTTTCAGATTAATTGCATGTTGGTTAATGAAGTTTGAGTTTCTAAATTTCTGATGGGTTATTGATGAGTCAAGGTCTTCATATGTCTTGATATGTGCCAGGAGCATCCAGTCTAAAAATTCATGAAACGTGGTCCCTGGTGGAAGAGTGGAGTTTTCTGTAGGCTGGCACCTATGTACTAGTAAACATATCGGCTAGTACAAGAGCTAGGGGGTTGTAGCTCCCTTCCAGTAGAAGCTGGAGAATGACAGAAGGTTGTAACCTTTCTGTAGGTAGAAGCCTGCGTACTAGTATGAGTCTGCACCAGTACAAGATTGTAAACATATTTTCTTATTTTTAAAAGAAGACGGAGATGACATCAGCAGGTGGTTTTCACCCACATTGGGTTTCCACCTTAAATCTTGGTGTTCATGTGTGTTGCTTACGTGTGATGATTTATTATGCTTTTACTGCATTGTCTAACTGTACTGGTTTAAGATCAACACATGATAAATTTTCTAAATCACAAGTTCTCTGGATATACGCTGGTTTCTCTAATCACAGTTGTGTGTACACACTAGTTCACTTCACTAAAGTAGCGTATGTAAATCTGTTTGAGAAATAAAATTATTGATCTGATAATATTGATTCAACCCCCCTCCAAGTATTATTTCCAACAATTTGGGAGCCTACACAATGATTTGCAGAAGCAATTGATTTTGTTCAAACCCAGATTGGTGGGTGAGGCAAAGTACTTGGATAACATAGGCCTAAAGAAGGGAAATCAAGTGAGTCAAAGTAGAAGAAACATTGAGAAGTTTTGAAGGAGAGGAAGAAGAAGTGGAAAGGGGAAAAGACAAAAAGACAACAACAACAACAAAAATAACAACAACACACCGATGCAAAGATCCCAACGACCACTACAACTACTGTAACATTAACAATCATATAGAGGAGAATTTTTGGAAGTTACATCTAAAGATCAACACGAAGAACTAAAACAAAGATTCTAAGAAGAAAAATATCATGGCCATTGACTCAAGCAACTAGGTGGAAAGCGACTTGGACATGGATGAGAAGATTGTTTGTACATCAGTGCAGAAGGGGGTCAATTTGAGTATACTTCAATAATAAGAAGATAAGGAAATAATCATACTATTCTATATAAAGAGTTTGTTTAATTCAAGACAATAGGTTAATCTCATTGTAGTAAAGCTAGTCAAAAAATTGGGATGGAAGTTCATGATCATCCAAGCCCATATCCATTGGGATGGGTAAACAAGGATTCAAAAATAAAGGTAACCAAGTAATGTAAAATTAGATCCGTTAATGCTTATTTTATTAATGAAGTAGAACTAGATGTAGTTCCCCTTGATGTATGTGGAGTAGTCTTTAGAAGTCCATATATGTACATGTGGGACATAATGTTCATGTAGAGAACCAACCAATAACACTTCATTAAGGATGGAAAATCGTTGACCATGAATGTGCACAAGGGAAGTCCAAAAATTCACCAGTAAGTGCAAACCAAGCTAATAAACATATCATTTCTAGCAAGAAGCATGATTTACTATTTTTAAGAGGAAAATAGTTTGTAAAAGAAAGCGAAAAAAAAATTCATCCTTAGTGGGGTGTACTAAGGAATAGAAACAACAACTGGAAGAGTCGCTACAAACATAGAATGGTACGTTCTAGGATCCTATATGGCTACTACCTAAGAAGGAAGTGGAGCCTGAGATCCAACTGTTATCGAACTCCTTGTTGCCAAACATTGGGATGTACAAGTAGTCAGTTATAGAACCAAGTGAGGTGAAGGACTAGTTCTAGAAGCCACTAAAATAGGGCGTCATTCAGCCAAGTACCTCACCATGCGGGTCACCATCATCATTATGCCAAAGAAGCATGGGACTTGGTGAATGTATATGGATCATGGCGAATTAAAAAAAAAAATTACGCTCAAGAATAGGTACCCATTTCCCTAGATAGATAATCTATTTTATTAATTGTAGCAAGAAAAACACTTCACCAAGTTGGAATTAAAGTCAGGATATCAACATGTTCAAGTTAGAGAATAAGATAACTAGAAGATTTCCTTCAAAACCATGCAAGGCTTGTATAAGTGCTAAGTCATGTCATTTGGTCTAAGCAATGCAAAAACTACATTTATGAGGTTAAAAAATGCTATATTGTGCCATTTTATAGATTCATTACTTATTATCTATTTGGATGATATAGTGGTATACAATGCTACATGGAAGGGGCAAATCTCACATTTGATGTAGGTCACATTAGAGACATTAAAGAAGCACCATATATTGGTAAATATCAAGAAGTTTGTCTTTTCACAATAGTCTTTGGTGTATTTGGGGTATGTGATAGGTGGAGGAGAGCCAAAGATATATCTTGACAAGATGGAGGCCATCATGAAGTGGTTGGTTCCTACTAATGTTTCTAAGGTCAGGAGTTTCATTGGGGAAACATAGTACCTGAAGAAATTCATAACCTCATTTTCCACAGTAGTAGCACCACTATACATTGCAACAATGAGTAGTAAGTGTTTCCAAAGGGGAAAGGGTCAGGAGAGGACCTTTGAGGAATTGAAAAGAAAGATAAGTTAAACACCAATTCTTGAATTATCAAACTTGCAATAACCTTTCAAAATTGAGATAGATGTGATTGCATATATTATGGGAGCGATCTTGATGTAGGGAGGAAGGCCTATATGCTACCATCATCAAGTATTTCATGGGTGATTATCATCTACCCTACCTATGACAAGGAGCTCTTGACTTGGTGCAAGTAGTGAAGAAGTGAAAACACTATTTGATGGAAAGGAGACAATAATCCACATAGACCATCTGCCACTACAGTACTTGTAGGTCCAAAGTAGGCTATAATAGACTAGGCATTACAAGTGGATGGAGTTTCTACAATAGTTTCATTTACTAACCAAGTAAAATAAGCGCAAAAAAATAAGTTGACCAACATGCTTTCAAGGCCAACTACATCAAAGATCACAACTTTGAGAACTATTATGCACTTGGAGCCATTAACCCATGATGCATATAAAGAGGCATATGCATGATGGTGATAACACAGTTGACTAACATCTCTAGGATGGGTTAGTGTACAAGTTGGATAAGTTATGTGTTCCTAAAGGTGTCCAACTACAACTAATTATAGAGGCTCAAAATTCTATGGCTACAGGACACTTTGATGTAGGGAACATAGTGGAAAAATTGCAAAGGTATGTGTATTTGCTCTAGATATAAGAAGATGTATGTAAGTTGATAAGAGGATGCATGCCTTATTATATCAACATGCCTAGTAACAAGAAATAGGGTTAGTATCATCCCTTACCTATACCCATTCATCATTGGGAAAGCAATTCCATGGACTTTATGGGAGGTTTATGATCAATGAGGAAGGGACAAGGATACCTATTCATGGTAGTTGACAGGTTCAATAAGATGTGTGTTGTAAATTACCTATAAAGATACCATTAATGGGTAGGAAATAATGAAATTGTTCTTTAGACAGGCCTCGCTGCACTTTCAGATATCGAGGAGCATCGTTTCAGATAGAGACACAAGATTTCTCAATGCATTTGGGACTATATTGTGGAAGAATATGGACACGAAGATGAATAGGTATACAACATTCCATCCACAAATAGATGGGAGAACATAATTAGTCAACATGACTTTGGTGCAACTTTTGAGGGGTTACAATTAGAAGCATTTGAAGACTTCAAACAAAAATCTAGTACATATACAACACTCTTATAACAGATTAATCCACA
The DNA here is from genome assembly GCA_000404065.3 of Pinus taeda. NCBI lineage: Eukaryota > Viridiplantae > Streptophyta > Pinopsida > Pinales > Pinaceae > Pinus > Pinus taeda. The sequence continues at coordinate 72,594 of APFE030013801.1, read as the reverse complement.
CTTCTACTAGTAAGTCCCCATTTGAAACTTGTTTTGGATAGTTTCCACCTTCATCTTTGGATATTGCATATGGACAACAAGGAGGAGTCAAGGAGGATCTCATAGGGGATGCCTTAAGGGAAAAACAATTTGTTGAGAAGATCAAGAAAGTCCATCTACAAGTACAAGAGACATTACATAATTCATAGGAAAAATAAAAGGGTAGGCATGATTAATGTACAATAAAGAAGTCCTTCAAGGTGGGAGACAAAGTATGGTTACAGTTGAATAAATAGAAACTACATATCTTGGTAAAAAAATCAAGTTTCTGTGATATGATCCCCTTGAGATACTGGAGAATATGGGAGATAACACCTATAGACTCGACCTACTACCATACATGTGCATTTAATTAGCAGTGAATGTAGAGAATTTAAAACTCTATGAACCTTTCATGCTAGACTAGGAAGAGGAATAGGTCCTAACTTTTATAGAGGATTTAACACTAGATTCTCAGACAAAGTTTATAGATGTTACCATTTATAGAAGGGGTTCATAACGACAAGACAAGGTAGTGTGACCTTTGGTATATTTGGTTGAAAGGGTAGATTTTAGGCAAGACTAAATGGTACACGAGAGAGCAGGTGGAGGAAAAATTTTCTCACCTCATTTGGTAGAAGATTTTGCAGACCAAAATCTCCCCAAAATGGGGATGTATGATATGGAATAGATCATTATATTATTTTTCATCCATACTGATGCTTTAGAGTGGAAAAAGTGGAGGAATCAATTCACAAGACCAATTTTACGGTGGGTCCTAGTTTCAAAATTGGGGTATGAAACCTTCTAGAAGCAATTCAAGGCATTAAACAAAGTTTGTTTGTGGGGAAAACGTTTCCACAAAAGTGCCACACCCTCTAGGGGAATTCTACACATAGAGACATTTCCAATGATTTAAGAATCACCTCAATTGGAGTTCATATGCAAAAGTTATGCCACATTGAAGATGGCCTTCCTGTTTTGACCACCGTGATTCGAGATAATTCCATATCAACCCCCTTTATTCATGGAAAAGAAGCTAGCCACGTGATCACAATGAAGAAGACTCTAGAAGATTCAATATTGTAACTCTAGTTAAGAGTTGAAGGAGTCAAACTTAATCACTAGTAGGCTATTAGGCAATGTTATAATCAAGATACTTGGTGGAAAAGGGGTTCCATTTTATTCAAGTGCATTTTGTTCCATATATGAGTAGAGTAGCCATGAGTGGATAGAGAGATAAAGAAAACAAAAAGGGTTTGTACATTGTAGTAGCCCACAGGCCATAAGTCTCACTTCTTTGTACTTACATCCATTCAAATAAAGAGAGAGCATAACAACCTCACCTTCTAGTTGGGTTTTCCTTCAAAAGGGCTTCCTAGGTCATATTCTTGTGTTATTAAATTTGTGAGTGGTTGTATTTTTGTTTGTTCTATGGTTTCAACATTTTCTATATTACATAAATAAAAATAATAACTTAATATAAATCTAGAGGTCTAAGGAAAATACCCCTCATAGTATAGACTTTGAATTTTCAATATAAGTTTACCAGATATGTTGTGATGAGTTGTCCAATGGAATATCTATGAGTGTGTTACAACTGAAAAACTAGGAGGAAAAGGTGTTCTATTCTATTCAAGTGCATTTTGTTCCATAGATAAGTAAAGTAGTCAAGAGTGGATAAGGAGAGAGCAAGAATAAAGGGTTTGTGCACTGTAGTAGCCCACAGACCATGAGTCTCACTTCTTTGTACTTGCATGCATTTCCATTCAAAGAAAGAGAGAGTAGATCAACCTCGCCTTCTAGCTCAGTTTTCTATCAAAAGGCATTCCTAGGTCATATTCTTGTGTTATTATGGTTTTGGGTGATTATATTTTTGTATGTTCTCTACTTTCTGCATTTTCTACATTACATGCATAAAAAAACTTAATAAATCCATAAGTTTGTAGAAAATAACCCTCACAACATAGATTTCATATTTTTAATATAAATTTACTAGATCTATTGTGATGAACTGTTCAGTGGAATATTAACGACAATTTATGAATCACATATGAATTTACTATGTAATGGGTGATTGCTGGGTTTAACAATCGTTTTGGTAATAACATTTCTATGAAATGAAAAAACTATATTTAAATTGGAAACGATGAGGTGCACAACAATAATGAAGTGTTTGGAGGATATTTCAACTTGTGGATAGAATTACAAAAATAGATATTTTGGAAATGGGCATTTTTACAAGTGCTTAATGATCTTTTATCAACACATGTTTTAAAATGTTCAAAATTTTTACCGAAAGGAATGTATGTGCATACCTATAATTTCCTTAGTCTTTAGTACTTGTCATAGTTACAAGGCATATGAGATGTGGTATACGAAGTAAGTGACATAATCAAATACCGCTTGCTAGAACATATAACAAGAGACATCTTGGAGACTACATCAGATCCAATGGAGCTACTAACTACTAATGCCGACACTAATTCCCATTATGGATTCTATTGCCATTGCTTTAATGTTTTTATTCTTGTAAATGGAATATAAGAAGTTTTTGAATCTTAGCTACTATCAATTTACATGAATAATGAACATGAAGAATTATGAAAAGCCTTTAACATTTTAATTATAAGAACTTTGAAAATAATATTACCATGGTGAATTAGTAAAGAAAAATGTTGACCTATTCCATTCAACATAAGTATTGTTGGGAATAAATATAATTAATAACATTAGCGTCATTATAGTTAATGACATCAACATTGTTGTAGGATGATTAATCAATATGAAGCATATTAGAAACACCATTTTCCTAACTAAGAACATTACATTAGATTTATTTCTTAAACAATAAGAAAATGATTCAATCAAGAAAAATACTAAGATAACATTTTCTAAGTACTCTATAATGCCATGAAAAATGCAATTTTATGCGAGAATGATACACATAACCACACATTAACAAAATGATCCAATCAATATTGCAATAAAATGGTTATTCTTGCTTAATTATCATGGTTAGAGAAGTTTACAACAAAATGATCAAATTAATCTTGTGACATAATTATTTCTATTGTTTATTTATCATGTTAGAAAGTACTTAATAATGAAGCTTGTTGTTTTATCATGTTGTGAATTAGTGAAAAAAATATTTAGATATATAGAAATTTGTTGACTTATAATGTTAGTGAATTAGTAAAGAGACTAGAAACATTTTTTGTCGTAACTAAGCACATTTTGAGATATATTTAGGAGACTGGTTGGCAATATTCTATGGTCTCACTATGGAAGTAGGTATAAATAATGGTGTTAACATCACCTTAGAAAATAATGTAAGCATTAAGTGTTATTTCCTTCTTAAACAATAACAAAATGATTTAATCAAGAAAGGAGAAGCAAATTATGCCAACATCCACTAAATACTCTCTCATTCCATGCATAATGTAGTTTTGTGCAAGGATGATACTTAGAACCATAAATCAATGACATAGAAATGGAAGAATGGAATTATATTAATAAGTTGAACTAGTTAATAATAAGAACTATGAAATAGTCATATCGTCTAAAGGTTTCAAAGAAGAGTTGCAACAAAATGGTCAAATCATCTTACAACAAAATGATCAATCTTATTTACTTGTCATGTTGGGAATTACTTCATAAACAAAGAAACTTACCTATCATGCTATGGATTGGTAAATAAAAATTATGATAATTACTTGATAAAGTAACTTGTTAGACTTATCAAGTAAATAAACATGTTACGACTTAGTAAAAGACTTGTTAGCCTATTTCATTTAACACAAGTATTGTCGAGAATAGCTACATGTAATAATGTCAATGTCATTTTCATTGATAACACCAACATCACAATGTAATGCTTTAATAAAGAAACATGAAGCATATTAGAAACATCATTTGTCCTAACTACAAGCGTTAGCTATTAGAAAACTGAAATCTATTGATCTATGATCATGTGGATGATTTCCCCATTACATCCCCATTTAGTTGCATGCTTCTCTCACAAATTGGGTTCCCCAACCCTCTTTCCATGCTTACTAGTGCCTTAAAATACATATGTGACGTCTTGTTCTCCAAGCATGTTCTGTTCCTTCTTTTCTAAAAAATAATAAGATGGCTTGATTTTTTCTGCCAAAGAAAAAAAACCATAATTTCATTAATATTTAAATGAAATTACATTAAACATATACACTATCTAGGTGCATTACTTATATCTGTTCATGTATTTTCATAAAATGAGCCAAGAAGAACTCATCTCAACAAAAACCATCATATAATATACCCTACAATCAAGGATCATAAATCGTGGATCACCACAAAAATCAACCAGAAGGTGAATCACAATTCGCTAAAGTCGTAAGACCATACTATAAACATACAAAAACCTGTATTGACAATATCTCTCTGAGGGAGAGACATCACCAAAAATCTTACTTTCAAGGGGACCAATACTGATGAAAATTATCATCAGTTGAATAAGTCTGTCCAGTGCATGCTAAAAATATAAAATAAAAAGTAACATTTCTCGGATCTAGTCCAAGCCTCGAATAATTTGTGCATCATACACAAACGGTCTATGATAGAACTCAAAGTGCTTCGGTTCGTGTACCTTTGTCACATGCCATAAACCCCTGCCCAGAAGAAGGTCTTCCTTAGAAAGCTTGTCTGCTTCCCTGTTCCTTTCCCTGTAGATGTGCCTGCAAGAAAATTATATGAAGTTTAGACATATCCTTTTGATATCATCCACAATATTGCCCAAATATATATTTGTGCATTAATGAATTGCATTGACTAAGTTTATCACCAACATTGAATCACCAAAAATTTGAATTTTTTCAGAACCCTTCTTAAGGGCGAATACCAATAGGGATCCCCAATCTATGGATTCGACACAAATATTTGTTCTAGTGCCTATACCGATTTTCACCGAATAGTAGTGTTGTTATGAAAGATAGAGTCAAAACCCTCGTCCACCTGGTTTCCATTTTCCTGAGTTGCCCCATCGAAGAAACCCCAAGGACTATATTTGTCTATAATCTCCTCTCCAATGTATCTAAAATGAGTAGAGGCTATTAACTACGGGAAATGGTTAAGCATTGTTGTACTCTCAACTGCTATCTTACCAAAAAACAAGGAGAGTCCTCGTTAAATCTCCTTATTCCTAGCTATCCATATCTCCTAAGTATTTGTTAGAGGGAGAGCTTGAATAGGTATGTTAGATTGATTTTGAACCCATATTAACCAGGAATCTACATAATTTTCCTCTCCCCATTTACATTTCATACCCAACGTATCCCTGTAATCCTTCTAGACCTACTGAGTGAAGGGACATGATATGAAAATATGGTCTATAGTTTCATTGGAGCCCTTGCATAAGGCACACTACCCAGGTCCCACTACATATCTTCGTTGTATGTCTTCCCAAGTAGATACCTTCTTTTTCATTATACACATTGTTAGAAGCTTGGATTTTGGTGGGCACTTTTCCTTCCAGACAACATTCCACCACCATTATGGGTCTTCTGGCTGAACCTGTGACATTAGATGGATATAACCCAATTTTGGAGTGTAAATACCATGAGGGGTTAAGGCCCAAAAAAGTTTGTTCTCTTGATCATTTAACTTGATATGTGCACTGGAGAGTGCCTCGAGATAGTTCCTCCATTCCTTCCAGAATTTCATTGGAAGATTCATGGCCTCTGTTGTATGCCACCCGTGGGGCCAAAGCATTGTAGTAAGCAAATTTTCTTAGCATTAGAGCAAGGTTATTGGATTCAAGGTGATGCCTTTGTTGCTAGGGCTTATCTATTTTTTCAAGAGAAGGGGTATCTTGGGTCAACAATATAGTGAAATAAGACTAGAAAAAGTTGGATAGGAAGGCAAATAATATTGTTTGATTGTGCCTTTCAAATTCAATGTAGTCGAATTTCTTAGGAGAATCTAATGGTAAGGGGACATGGAAGAAGTTAGGGGGTTTTCCTATTATTATATATGATTTTATACTTTATCAAAAGATCCACCAAAACTTCACAATATTTTATAATAAATCTGCCAAAACTTTATAGGGTTTAACAATCCATTGAAAGATTCTCCAAGATTTCACAAGATTTTATAACTTAGTAAAAGAGTTGCCATATATATATGTGTGTGTGTGTGTGTGTGTGAGAGAGAGAGAGAGAGAGAGAGAGAGAATCATGGTGACACCCATTTATTATACATGTACATTTACTGTTTGGTGGGGGGTGTGGGGAGGGGTGTTCTTAATATTTTCCTTATAATGGATGGATTAATGGATATAAATATAATTTATCCAATGGCCTAAGCCATATAGGGATGGAGTCAAATGCCAAGCAAGTGTAGGGATAAATGCTGAGTATTTGTAAGGCCAATCATAGGCTGAACACAAAATGTAGGGTTGAGGGCCAAACATAAGAAGCTAAAAAGAATAAGGATTGCTTAAATGTAGAGCAAGTAGAGATAAAACAAGGTCAACTACAAAGCATGCAGGTACAAAAGAGGTTCAAATGCAAAATGAGCAAATAAAGTAATGAATAAATAAGCAAGGTGTTATATAGCAAAATGAATGCAATAGATGACAATGCCATCATGACTTCAATAACATAACCATCATGACAAGATGAAAGACCAATTTGATAGATCAACTTTTTTTTTTCTCGGTAAAGCTAGCTAATCTATTATATTATATACAGGTAAACATTACATGCAAAAAGACAGGTCATCCAGGGCCAACTGTGGCACCTTGGATAGCTTTGCTTGACACAGAATTCGCCCTCGCAGGGGCAGCACCTCCAGGATATACCAAAACATGTGACACAGAGTTGGTCTCAGACAGTAATGAAACGGCCCGCGCAGGGGCTTCCAACAAAAAACTCATAGTAGACCTAGCCACGCCGCATGACAGACAGACACATAATATGAAAAAGAACTGAAAGTATACACGCATAGAAATGTAGCATCGTCCAGATACCAGCCGAGACCTCTAACTTATACCAGACCCGAGAGAGAGAAAAGTAAGCCGGAGAGTGTCTCTGGGGGTTAATCTTCAGGCTCTTCCTCAATGATGTAGCTCCAGCCTTGGCCTTCAGGGACGCCTGCCCACATTGCCATAGGATCCTTCGCAGTGGCCGGCGGTTCCTACTCTGGAGGTTGGGGAGGGGCTTGCTGAAGCTCCTTCCCTGAATTGCCCTTTTCAATTGGTGGCTGCAGCACTGGACTTTCCTCACGATTGCCTTCTGGAAGTATCTCAGCCGAAACTGGTTGCTTTCCATCTTCATTCTCCTCAGGAACCTTCGTAAAGAGAACTGAGATATGTGCGTTAATACCTGCACTTTCCTGCGAGCTGCCCAAGGTGAAAACGACTGAGCCGAATGCTGGAAACCCGGGCTCTCCTCCCCTGGAGCTGCCGACCTCCAAGAACTGACTAGCTGGGATTGGTATGGCTCCCGCCCTCTTGTAGCAGTAGTAGCAGCAACAGTGATGATGTACATCCGTTGCAAGGGGGCGTGAAGGTGCTCCACGCCCAGGTCCCCTCCGACTCGGCTGTCTTTCACGCAGTCGCGCCATATTTTCCGCGTCTCCTTCAACTTGTTCCAGGACCGAGCTTGTGGGCTTGAAGTCACAATTGTCACTGCCAATTGAGTGCAGTCCCCGAATTGATTCAAGGCAGAGCTCAACTGCCCATAAACCGCGCACAGGATTAGCAAGCAGGAAGCGAACTTCGCCCAAGTGAATGCCTTCACTCTCCGCCTCAATTGCGCTCCCTTTACCCTCAGAGTTCTGTTCCCACCTGAGGCACTCTCCAGAGTCGAAATGGGTATTTGCAACAGCAGTGGCTGCGTTTTGAAGGAGAAGAGCGCCCACCGGACGAAATTCCTCCAGAGCCTGCTCCACACAGACCTTACATTGCGAATGAGCCTGCAATGATCCGTCATCCTTATGAGTTCTTGTAACATTCCCTCGATAAGAGCTCTCCATAACTGCTCCTTGCAGCAACATCTCTTCACCCTGCGTAACATTGAATGCCAAGAGCTCGGGCTGCTGAACCTCATACCTCGGCGGCAGTGGGCATTAACTATACTGCGTTAACACGGGGCGGCACATGCTGGGCATGTGGCTCGTCCCTGGCTGACGTGCTAACACCCGCATCCGGGGAATTTGATAGATAAACTTACTAGACTTGCCTTTTGTCAATTGATTTGCTTCCTCTGCTTCATGACCAACCATGCTTAGTGTCATGTCATGTACTAGCATGCTACCATCCTAGGTGCATGCTAGATGTTGATTGTTGGACCCCTATTTTTGACAAATGTAATCTTACACAACTATGGAAAAAGCAACGCATGATTAGTGATAGACATTGAGTTGATATAATAACAAGAGAATCATATTTACATTAACATCATTAAAGTGATTATTAAAAAACATGTGATAAGAGACGAACTTAATGTTAAAAAACCTTCATACTTATTCTTAACACTACCTAAATGCCATGTCACACTGATCCATAAGCTTTCTAACAAAAATGAAAAAATAATAAAATATTATTTTTAACATAAATAACAAAAATTAAATATCATTTATTAAAAAATTTTAATCTTTTTATTTTCATACAATAAATATTAATCATACACATAAATAAAAATATATCACACATACCATAACCTCAATGTTCATTAATATAATTTTATTAAAATTACGATGCATCAGCATAGATATCCTACCTTCTTATTCTTACGATTACCATTTATTTGCATCTCTTTACACATATATGGACTATTCTATTAAAATTATGATACAACTATATAGACAATTCTATTAAAATTATGACATTGTACCACACCACCTCACCTTGCCAACTATAATTATATCTCTTTCCATAGATATGACTTGACCATGGTTAGTGATTAGGTTCCAAACCTCAATGATTATAAAACCTTTGTATATCCGTTAATAAAATTATTTGACTTTCCAAATTGGTTTTCCTAACTAAAAACTTAAACTTGAAACATTTCCAACCGGTCAAACGGGTTACATTCTAACTAATACGTTATCCTTTTGTCCTACAAATCAAAAAGTGAACTTAATAGTATACTTTTCCCTTATCATGTGTACTTCAGAATTGACTTCAACATAAATCTAAACTGGGATGGATGTAAGGGAAAAAAACTTTGAGGGTTGGAAAACATTTTATGCTTTTCAAAATAGATGTAAAGAGGCAGAGTTATGGAACTCGAAAACCACTATTTTTGGGCTTTTAGTGATTCTGTTGATTCTCTACGGTTGTGAACTATGGGCCAGCGTTACATCCGACATGCAATAGAAACAAATTGAGAAAATTCAAAAGTGTTTGATTACAAACAAATTCAAAATTAAAAGTGCAGTTCCTTATGCTATCTTGTTAAGTGAAACAGGCGCTACGCCTATTGAAGCAATTACTATGGTACAGGGCATAACTTATTTAAAAATTTTGAGCAAATGGAAGAGGACAAATGGCACAAGGTTGTGTTTAATGACATATTGTGCAAAAGAAAAAAGACTTGGATGCAACATAATAACAAATGGTTTAGTAAATGAGGTATTTACTTGAGCATGTGTCCCACAAACAATGAAGAGTAGGTATTTAAAATTTTTGGGCAAATGGAAGAGCACATATGGCATAAGGTTGTGTTTAATGACATATTGTGCAAAAGAAAAAAAACTTGGATGCGGCATAATAACAAATGGTTTAGTAAATGAGGTATTTGCTTGAGCATGTGTCCCACAAACAGTGAAGAGTTAAAAGCTTTTGTTATGGATAAGTTCCACAAACGTTCTTGGGAGAGAGAGAAGGAGATAGGGAGGAAGAAAAAATATTATATTGAAGAGTTTAATCCCCTCATACTCATCAACAAAAAGCCTACACAAGGGCCAATATTTATTGGAGAGCCAAAATTCTTATTGCTCAATTAAGGACTAATTCTCACCAACTCTACTCTGAAACAGGGCGCTAGAAAAAGCCAAAAGAAGTGTGGGAAGTTTGCTCTTCCGGAAAAGTGGAAACAGAAATACATTTCATTTTAGAATGCGAGGCCTTCAAAGACATTAGAGAAAGTTATATAGATATTTTCTTTTCCCAAAAAATAGAAACATAAAAACATTTCATTTTAGAATGCGCTTTCAAAAATAATTAAAAAATTATACAAATATTTTGTAATCTACCGAGTGAAAAAAATTTCAAAAAATTAAACACTTATTGTGAAACTTCACATAGAAGTAAATAAAATAAATATAAGACCCGGATTAAAAAACAATCTACTTTGTGAATGTTAAAAATAACTTCTTCTTAACGCCTCGGTAGATAACGCTTTATAAGAGGAAAGAGGAACGACAACCCTTCCGAACAACTCTCCACGTCTTACACTTTCTGAAAGTGATGCGGATTGATATCTATTGGTGGATATGAAACCCGGGTTTACGTGGGCTTGAGCTATAGTTATAAAACAGATATGGCGTAACATACCTCGTATCGGAACCTAGAGAGAGGAAGAAAACAGGCACAAAAGTCCCAATGCATCAGGAAACACCTCCCATTTATCTTCGGAACATTATTTTCTGAATCGAGAAGTAATGACTGCACTTGCCGTTTCACCCACGTTGCCTGTTCATGGCCTCTCACGCTCTCTTGACGAAGGCAGAGGTCGCTGCTTCAAAGCCTACTGCTCACCTCAAAAACTAAGAACTCCAGCCCTAACTCGAAGAGCCAGGAGGCAGCGATGGACAGTTCGGAGCATTCTGCAGTGGAACAGAAGACCCCAGTTAGCCGGCGAAACTCCCAGAATCGTGGTAATCACATCAGGCAAGGGAGGCGTTGGCAAGACCACGACAACAGCAAACATAGGGTTAGCCCTCGCGAGGTTGGAATTTAAAGTGGTAGCCATCGATGCAGACGTCGGGCTTCGAAACCTGGACCTCCTGCTGGGCCTCGAGAACAGAGTAAACTACACAGCCATGGAGGTCTTAAACGGTGAGTGCCGCCTTGACCAGGCCTTAATTAGGGATAAAAGATGGGTTAATTTTGAGCTTCTGTGCATTAACAAACCTAGGTATAAGATGCCCTTAGGGTTTGGGGGAAAGGCACTTGTATGGCTGGTAGATGCCCTGAAAGGTAGGCCTGAAGGATCACCTGATTTTGTGCTTATAGACTGCCCTGCTGGCATTGATGCTGGTTTTATAACTGCAATTACCCCTGCCAATGAGGCCATTCTTGTAACTACCCCTGATATAACCAGTCTCCGCGATGCCGATAGGGTGACAGGTCTTTTGGAATGTGATGGCATTAGGGATATCAAGATGGTTGTGAACAGGGTCAGAAGTGATATGATAAAGGGGGAGGATATGATGTCTGTGCTTGATGTACAAGAGATGCTGGGGCTGTCCTTGTTGGGTGTGATTCCTGAGGATGCCGAGGTGATTAGGAGTACTAATAGAGGATACCCACTTGTTCTGAATAGGCCACCGACGTTGGCAGGGCTCGCATTCGAACAGGCTGCTTGGAGGCTGGTGGAGCAAGATAGCATGAAGGCGGTGTTGGTTGAAGAGACACCGCCTCGGAAGAAAGGGTTCTTGCAATTTTTCGGAGGTTGATGAGCAGGAGGCCTTGGGTGGGCTATTTGCAGATCGTTTGGAACGTTGTATGTTCTTTGGATTCTCGGATTGGCCGTATAGAACAGCAAGATTTGCAGCTACTGATTTTTTTCTCAGGCCTCTATAAGGGAACATATTAAGCTGTTAGGTTGCAAATGATTAATTGATCTTTCACTTGAGACATTAAAGCTGTGCCCACTACAAAAGTGAACAGGATATGGTTTTCGTTCTTAAGTTTTGTAGAAGCAGGAACAGCCATGCTTTCTGCCTTGGGTGAATGATGTTTTCGCTCCGGAGATATTAAATTTCTTTGATAGTATACTAGGTGTTCCGTAACATTCTTGCTGTATAGATTTAAGGTGTGAGATGGCTGATGCCATAGAAAATGAACTGTTCTTTTGTGCAAAATATTTGGCACACCTTCATTATTGCTGGCTGGTAGCAGTTCAAATTTTCGGTGATAGAGATTGCCCCTTCTGATTTATTTGCTATGTGAAAAGAAGGGTGGCATATCGATCAGCAGGACAGGTGACTCTTCACTTTTGAACTTTCAGGAAATACATTTTCTTTGCATCTCCCTTGCAGTGTTTGGTCCTTGAAACATGTAGCGGTGTGATGTCTGTTACTAATTCTTTGGCAACATGTTTAGTCTTATATATGTGAATTCAGAGGTATTTTACATGATGTAATGAGAGTGATCTAGTGGGAGATAGAGGATTTATCTGCCTGCTAGTCTTGTTTATTGTATCAATTAGATGAGATATCTTGTTCTACCACTTTTGGTTTTGCTAATGAATCGATCATGACAGTAACACTATGCTGTACAAATGAAGGCTTGTATAAGACAATGAGAAACATAGGCTGTAGCACTACCTACATTGGATGGGAATGTAAATTTGAAACACATTGGGAGTATTTACATCCAGAAACTTAAAAATTTAAGCAGTCCAAAAAAAAATTAATATATAGGATAATATTCTTGTTTATGCTTGAATTTCTCTAATCTATTAATGGACTAATGGGTTCACCACAATTTCAACTGCAATTGCGTTGCAGGCATGTGCCAACGTCATTGTATCGAAGGCTATTTATGATCCCATTCTTGACGTTTGAATTTATACACCAAATCTCGTATGTTACACAGATAATGTGGGTTAGATTGTGCTGTTGGAGGGTTGTATGTGTCTATTTGGGCATCATGGCTTGGCAAGATTTATATCAGGAATTTTGTTGGAGCTTAACATAATATATTATATAAGCTCAGACGAATCACGGAAGGATCCTCCGGGGAGTTGCTTGTTGGAGGACTTGTATCATTATATTCTCTTTTAAGAGTTCGAAAGGTTATAAACATACTAATTAGTAAAAGTAATCATTAATTTGGAACAGGAGTAACTATTAATTTGGAACACAACCCCACTACAACGATCTACTATTGTGGTAATGGCTTGTTGCATTAGCCTATTAATTTGGAACACAACCTCACTACAACGATCTACTATTGTGGTAATGGCTTGTTGCATTAGCTTGTGATAGTTATTCAAGCATTCATCTATAATCATCTAAATAATGGTCTTGGAAGTCAAAGTGTGGTGTTGGAAGGCTCTCGAAGGAGATGTTCATGAGAGGGGCATTCGTAACATATATTGTCTCCTTGTTATATTCATCTTTACTGTCTTTGCCAAAATATTGGCCCATTCTCTTTCTTCTGCCATATTTTGTATTTTTGTTGATGATCTTAAACTTCAAAAATGGCACACTTTTGCTTTGATATAAGAAATGTTTTGAAAACCTTTACTTGTCATGGCCTATGAATCATGACTTAAACTTTTCAATTTGTGTGACTGATAATGATGGCTCTGTTTTGTTGCTTCACACTGCGTCTCTATCTTGCAGCTTAACTCTGGCTTTGACACCAATTATTTCGGGGATTAATCTGCTTATGACCTAGTGCTTTCTTTCTACTCTTTCAGCTTCTTGTTGAAGAGGGTTTTTAATGTGTTTCTTTACTCGGCTTCTTTATGCATAATGATATCCTATTTTTTAGCCGACTCAAAGTAGAATAAGTTTCTGTAGAAAGTTTATAAATTTTAAGGAACTGTTTAGAAAACAATAAAGCGCTGCAAAAGCATAAGGGGACAGTTTGGTTTTGCTCGGAAATGCAAACTTGGATACCTCCTTCAGTGGTGAGTACTGCCAATCCTGAATGCTGCTTGATTGGCAGTTTAGATTTGCGTGGAAATGCAAGCTTAGAAGTTGGAACATTCCACTGTTACATTAAGAATATTGTAAAATTGTCACTGGGAGGACAGGCGGTGTGGCAGGGCTGAATACGCCGTAGTCAGTTTTGTTGGGGAGTGCATCGCTGTGTTTGGGACACACACGGGCCAGTTATTTCCCATCGCTTTCTTGACCATTTGGTGGGAGCTTCCTCGAATTCTACACCAGGATCCTTAATTTCTCTAACAGGCTACCTAATTTCTCTACCACCATTGTTCGTTTTTTCCGGGAATAAAATTCCTGCAAGATGGGCCAAACGCGCAGCATTTGGGACAACTACGCCCACTCACGATCATTATCACAGATTTCTGTTAAAATACAAGTGTGAATATTGAGCATTGTAAACTAAATTTACAGGTAAAGAAAGATGTTATATCTCAATTTAAGCACTATGGTCTGACTGCCAGGTAATGAAGTTTAAGATGTCTGCTTTATAGCTTTGTTTGCTGGATGAAATTTTTTGAAGAAAAATATCAAGATATAGATAGAATGGAAAGGAGATGTATGAGCAGAAAAATATGTTAACAGGAAGGCACAGATAGAGTTACTGTTACTTTGAATTTCAGTTGGTCAACTATTTTATAAAAATGAAATTTAAATTCCATGTTATGAATGTGTATAACGTTAGGAGTAATATCCATATAACCTCATTGAATCTGAAGCCAACAGTTTAAAATGTGTGAATTCTTATGATCTGTAACAGTTCAAAATGTGTGAATTCTTATGTGTCATTATATTACATATTGGAAGCCAGATTTTGGACGGCAAATTTTTTCATCTACAACTATAGTTCAGCTGTAGACAACAAATTGCTCAGACGAAATGAAATAAAATTAAAATGCCGAGTATATCGATAAAATAAATTATTATAATATTAATCAAAGAACTTTGAACAAAATGACGGGTTTCATTTGTGTCGTAACATGGGCTTGTCAAGTTAACATAAACTTGTTTTGTTAAGTATGTTTCTCTGTAATTATACAAAAACAGCACAAGCTGTGTTGTTTTACAAAAATCATTCTTATTACAGAAGTACACAACCCAACATAATAAGTTTACTCGCATGGCTTCCCACAAACACACATCTATAATTCTTCTTATCCAAAGCGTTTAGCACTTTATGACATCTCTAGAAGGCAGTGGCAAAGCTAAAAATAATGCAGCTTAAGTCAGCGACTATCGCTTACCTAGAATGTAAGCACTGAAATTATTGGTTACTTGGAAATTTTAGCACTGAAACATGATAATGAAAATGATATGAAAACACTCTCCAACCCAAAAAAATTGAAAGAAGTCTCTTAGGGATAAACCTAAGAGCACCGAAATATGAGGATGAATATGAAATGAAAACACTTTCGAACACAACAACTTGGAAAAAAACCTTTGCTTAATAAAACTAATGATATGGAAACACCCTCCAACTCCAAAAACAACCTTAAAAACACCTTCCAACTAAAAAAACCTTTAAAAGGCCTTTTCCCAATAAAACATCACCCGGAATTTTAGCATAGCAGAAATGTAATCTTAAGTTATTACATCAGCAAAATTAACATGAAGGGACGACATGCCTGCCGGTGTATTTGCGTGTCTATATATATAGAATAGGCCTAGTTGACAATTAGGGTAGGTTCATATTTGTGTGCTACGTAGTTGATTCTGTTTACTATAAATCTCTGGACATGTCTATGAGATCCCAATCACAACACACAAAGTTAATGGGGATTACGAGTGCACCCTATCACCAAGTGATATAATTCCATTCTTTTAACAAATCTTGTATAATAAATTATCCTAATCATATCCCTCCAATTATATGACCGGTAATCAATACAGGTGTGTGATTTTAAATAGCTTAATTTTTGTGCATACAAGAATTAAACAGAAAATGGATAATCAAATGTCCTAGCTTAATTGCCTAGCATTATAATTATAGATATACAAAGATGTAAACAAGTTGAAACAAAAGTATTCCAACCGATTTAATTCCATTTTTTTAACACATTTTATATGCTGAGATATCCTAATTATATCCCTCTAATTATATGATTGCTAATACGTATATGTTTTATTATTATTATTATTATTATCCAATTTTAAAGTGTACTATTATTATTATAAATATCAGTTATTATTATTA
>APFE030013801.1:0-39738 GCA_000404065.3 Pinus taeda | reverse complement strand
AATTGTTCATTTATGTAATGTAAAGGAGGTTGCCCCCTCGAAGAGGCTGAATTCTAAGGCGTTGATCTATCTTTTCTATCTTTTCTTGAGCTGGTTTCATAACACATCAAGTCCAAGTCTTTAATATGTCGGGGTAACCTCCTGCTAAGATAGCTAAAATCTCGTTGAAAACTAATTATGTGTCCTCTATATTTGTAGTGTCCACATATTGAATGTATAACTTGCAAAATTGGACTTGTACATGCTATCAACATCTTCTCAACTTGTGTTAGATCTTAAATAAATTTAGGATGTTCTCTTGGATTCATATGGTTATCAAATGGAAATCTATGATGATATTATTCTCTTTTACATCTCATGTATATTGGACCTACATTTGTGTTAAATATATGAATTATAGCATGTGACTCTTCACACACATGACAAATTTGAGGTTGAGCTAATCGATCAATGCTATCACGAAATATTCAATGTACAATATTTATATAATTGAAAGTTTCATGTTGAACTTGGGCATAATTATTATTTTAAACACCTTTTTTCATAGGATTTTCATCTTACAACTTCTATATTATATATATATATTTAATTTCTGTAGGAATTTCTTATGCATTTTCTTGTGGATTTTCTTATGCATTTTCTTATGGATTTTTTTGTTGTGACATCCTTTGTCAATATGCTCTTTGATATTCTCTGTTTCATTTAATTTTTTCTTGCATCTTTTCTTGTTTTTGTTCCATTGTCATTACTTGTGCCTTTCTTTGTCAACATGCTCTTTGATTTTTTCTTTGATGTTCTCTTTGTCATTAAATTTTTTTAATCTCTTTTTGTTGTTATTTTCTTTTATTTGTTAAGCCATTCCTTTTTGATTTACTCTTTGCTATTCTCTTCGATGTGCTTTTTTTCATTCAATTTGTTCTTTCTTCTCTTTTTATCGTTGCTTGACTACCATTTGTTGCCCCTGTCTTTTTTGGTATGCTCTTTAATTTTCTCTTTGATGCACTCTTTTATGTTCAATTTATTCTTTTATCTCTTGTTGTTGTTCTACGGTTATTTGTTGAGTCTTTCTTTGTTGATATGCTCTTCGATATTCTCTTATATGTGCTCTTTGTCGTTCTATTTGTTCTTCCTTCTCTTTTTGTTGTTGTTTCACTGTCATTTGTTATGTCTTTCTTTTCAATATTCTCTTTGTCATTAAATTTGTTCTTCCTTCTCTTTTTTGTTGTTGTTTCGTTGTCATTTCTTGTGCCTTTCTTTGTCATTCAAATTTTTCTTCATTCTCTTTTTTTTTTTGTTCTGCTTTCATTTTTTGTGTCTTTCTTGTCAACATGCTCTTTAGCATTCAATTTGTTCTTCCTTCTCTTTTTGTTGTTGTTTCATTTCCATTTGTTGCACTTAACTTTTTCAATATGATCCTTTTCATTCAATTTGTTCTTCCTTCTCTTTTTGTTATTGTTTTCCTATCATTTATTGCTCCATTATTTGTTGATATGCTTTTATATATTCTCTTTGACGTGCCCTTTGTCATTCAATTTGTTCTTTCATTTCTTCTTCTTGTTGTTATATTGTCATTTGTTGCATTATTCTTTGTTAATGACACTCTTACAATGTTGAATGGTGTTAAATGTAAATAACATGGATATAGTCAATTATGAATAGTTTACACTATGATCAATCTCAATATCTCTTTTTTTTCTTTTCTGATAGTCGCACCTACTACTTAATATCTCTTTTTTTTCTTTTCTGATAGTCGCACCTACTATTTTCCATATTTTCTAATCATTCATATGAAGAGGGAGGTTTAAATTGTAGACCATTCAGATCTTGAACTCGAGATATCATAGTAAACATCATACCCTATCTCTCTTGCTTCCCAATATTAATTGTAGATTTGTCGAGAGTCAAGTTTTGTGACTTATGGATTGTTAAGCCCCAAGCAAGTTCTAAAGGAAGTTGTTTGTTTTTACATATTTCAATAGGTGTAATAAGAACTGTTTGAGGTGATGTTTCATCCTGTAGTATTCCCATGTAATTACCAAATCTTACTAAAACATATGTTGGTGGTCATAGGGGTGAAACTCTAGGGTTATATATAAATTTTTCTATAATTGTAAGAGCACCATTTACAAGTCCTACATTATTCCATATGTTTGATATAAACATCACTTGAGCTCCAACTGTAAGAAGTAACTCAAGTTCTATTTCTTTCTCATATGTTTCCATGTAGTTACTTTTTCCTTTTGCAACAACTCTGGCAACAAAGAGACAATTTAGATTTCTTAAACAAAGCTTATTATTGTGCACATCATCATTTGTGACAAAAAAAGTGTATTTAAATATTAGAGGACTCTATTGTTGAAGGATCCAAGGATTTATTTGTATGAGTCATTAATAATTTCCAGTCTTCCATATATATTGCATTCCTTACATTCATAAACAAATGACGAAAGTGTATTTTATCATTGCTTTGCCCATATTGTTGAGACAAAATATCAAGGGTCACAACCGTTGTGAATGAGTTCCACAATTATCTTGCAAGATCATCATGTACATATATAAGTTTATCCTTAACAGGTGGAAATTGTCTGAAATCAACGACCAAAATAATTGACCTCCACCGGAAGGAATCTTACCATATTATGTTGAAGTATTGAATCATTTTTTTAATAAGTTCCTTAAAAAAAAACTCATTATATTTATCAAGATATATTTCACATGACTCATATCTTCTTGTAATGTACTTAAGCGTGATAAAATGTGATCCTTGCAAATGTGTTATCTCTTTGATTGATATTTGAAGTGAAAATGAATTGTTGTTGTAGATATGTTGAAAGTTGCGACCCTTGTAGGAGATAATAGAAGTAATGAACTCTTCTTTGGAAAGGACTCAATTTCAAGGGAATTATTAATAATTTCAATTAAATAAGACTTTTTTGTACATGTAGTTCCTTGGATTATCATGCGCAGTGGATCGACCCCTTATCTACAATGGTTAAGGATAATATCAAATGATTTTTGGTCATTAACCCCGATATTTTTAAATAAATAAGACTTCCATGTTGTTTAGTGTGAATGGAATTGAACTTTCTTATACAATCCATAAATGATCTTCCACTCATTCTCCCTAGAGTATGCAGGTGGATTTTGAACTTCTTCTTCTTCGTCATATTAAATTGTATCAATTGGAGGCAATGGATTGTGATCAACATACCATGATTAATATCAAAAGTTTTCCCAATTACATACTATCTTATTAGATGTTTGACCTATATATTTGGGAAAATCAGAAAAAATCTTGCATAATACCAACTTATACCAACAAAATTCTACAAACTTGTCATCCGTTCGATCAAGAATTGTGTTAAATTGAGGGAACATACATACAATAGGTTCATTCTTTTGTGGTAACCATTTTTCCTCACATAAAAATTTGTCATATGACCATGATTTTGTGACATCTATTATTGCAAGGTGCTCAATATGGGTAGGTCGTTTGGTATATGCATTAATAAGGGAGTTATCATTGTCAACATTGTATGTATCAACTTCTACTACTTGAAAACCTTCATACCAACATTTAGAACCTCAAATTTATGGCTACATTCCAAAAGAGGGAGCTATAGAAGTAAATTCCATGTCTCCTTAGCACTTATATCCCTGTCAACAATGGTTTCACACAAAAAATTCCTGTATGCACATGTTGCCGATTCATTTTGGATTTTGAATAGAAAAGAGACACATCAATATATCATGGAATGTTTATCATCCTTTTTCAAATTTCATCGCATATTTTTCTATGTAATTAATGATGATACACTTCGAAAGAACATGTTTTCAATCTATACTAGCCCTCCACATCATCAATGTTTCATGATTGTGCCTATTCAATTTATCATCATTTCGTTTTGGTTCATACTTCTTTTCTCTAATCATAAAAAAAATGACTCATCACATAGATCGCATGGGCCTTATATCGACATACCAATCTTCCTTCCTTCTTCCAAAGACAAGATCTCTCATTGCAGGTGATATGAAACTTAACACAATTAAGAAGTTCTTCACAATCATAGGATCATATTGCAATATTTGTTGTGTCCTTTAAGCAAGAATGATCATCAACATTGAGTCCAACATGAATATTTATTTTATGTCGATCACATGGAGTTATTACATGTACACATCCATTAAAATATTCTTTTGCAATTCTAACTTGCGTAGTATCATCCCAATTTAATGTGCCCATGTTAGGAGCATTTTATAACCATAGAAATCCATGCACATGCAGAGATATACGATGTTTCCACTCACAGTGACACCAATAATCGGTATCTTGATGAAAACATTCGAAAATTTCTTATTGAAACATTGTATGTCTTATGAGCATATAATGTGCTACAATATGAGGATTATAAATTACATTTTGAGGTTTCCATTTCCTTGCTTCCACTGGATATGCAGGACAATACCTGACATTAATTTATGTAAATCTTTCCATTGCATATCTGTTGCACTTAATGTAAAGGATATTGTAGGACACCCATTCTATTGAATCAAGTTAGATAACTCAACATAAAAATTATTCAAATATGCATGTGTGCCTCTTAGTACAACTCCAAATCACATTAATTATTCTCCAAGTCATGATTTTGGAATATTTTGCAAATGTTCTCTTAACTCCTCCACTAAAGATATGTAATATTCTTCTTTATGAAAATTACCAATGAAAATTGAGAACGATGTCTCATGATGATATGGAGTGAAAAGTAAGTATCTAAAGTGTGGGTGCCTTCTAAACTTGTTGTCACAATATTGAAGATGTTTTTCATACTCTAGTAGATGGACATTTCTCCTTTTTACTTGCAACCAATCTTCTTCACCATTTGAGAAAAATGTTGGAGATTCCATGTTAAATAATCCCACAATGTTATATTCATTGATTGGATATGAGCCAATTTTAGGCCAACTAAGTACTTCCTCTATATTATGGTTTTGTTCCTCTACATTAGGATTATTTTCCCAATCTCAAATAATATCAATATTTTTTCATGCATTTGGAGGGTTTGTTGCAAAAGAATTTGTATGTAAGCCATCCAATACATCATCAACCCCTGGAACCCATTCTAACATTGCAAATTTAATAACAATTTTTTTTAATATAACATATTTAATCAAATGTGATACATCTATTGCAATTTTAGGTAATTCTTTAAGTGCATTATCATCAATTTGAACTCCATGATAATATGGATCATTCTCAATTTTATAATTCAATGCATGCAACACATTATCTTTTCTTACAGTAAAATCATAACTTGATCCTTTTCCACCTTTTTTTTTCACACAACAATAATCAAATCCAAGTCTTTAATATGTTGGGTAATGTCATGACAAGATAGCTAAGATCTAGTGGAAAACTAATGGTGTGTCCTCTATATTTGTATTTTCCACCTATTGAATGCATAACTTGTAACATCTTCTCAAATTTTGTAAGATCTTAAATAACTTTAAGATGTTCTCTTGGATTCATATAGTTACCGAATGGAAATATGTGATGATATATTTCTCTTTTACATCTCACGCATATTGGACCTATATTTGTGTTAAATATATGAATTATAGCATGTTACTCATTGCACACATGAGACATTTGAAGTTGAGCTAATCGATCAATGCTATCATGAAATTTTCGATGTACAATGTTCATATCATTGAAAGTTTCATGTTGAACTTGGGCATAGTTATTATTTAAACACCTTTTTTTCATAGGATTTTATTCTACATCTTCTAAACACATTTTTTAGGATTTTCTTATGCATTTTCTTGGATTATTTTCTTTTGACACTTTTTAGTTATTACTTGTTGCGGAATCCTTTCTCGAAATGCTCTTTGATATTCTCTATTTCATTTAATTTTTTCTTGCATCTTTTCTCATTTTTGTTCCATTGTCATTTCTTGTGCCTTTCTTTGTCGACATGCTCTTTGATTTTTTCTTTGATGTTCTCTTTGTCAACTAATCTATTTTTTTAATATCTTCTTGTTGTTTTTTTGTTATTAATTGAGCCTTTCTTTTTTTATTTTCTCTTTGATATTCTCTCCGATGTGATCTTTGTCATTCAATTTGTTCTCCCTACTCTTTTTGTTGTTGTTCCACTGTCATTTGTTGCACCTATATTTGTTGGCATGATCTTTTATTTTCTCTTTAATGCGCTCTTTGTCGTTCAATTTTTTCTTTTATATCTTCTTGTTGCATTTCTACTATTATTTGTTGAGTCTTTCTTTGTTGATATGATCTTCAATATTTTCTTATATGTGCTCTTTGTCATTCTGTTTGTTCTTCCATCTTTTTTTGTTGTTGTTCCATTGTCATTTGTTGCATATTTATTTGCCGATATGCTCTTTTCCATTCAATTTGTTCTTCCTTCAATTTTTTGTTGTTGTTGTTGTTTTGTTGCCATTTGTTGCGCCTTTCTTTGTCGTTCAATTTTTTCTTCCTTCTTTTTGTTGTCATTGTTATGCTTTCATTTGTTGTGTCTTTCTTGTCAATACACTCTTTGTCATTAAATTTGTTCTTCCTTCTCTTTTTGTTGTTGTTCTGTTGTTATTTGTTGCACCTTACTTTGTCGATATGCTCTTTGTCGTTTACTTTGTTCTTCCTTATATTTTGGTTGTTGTTCTGCTAGCATTTGTTGTGCCTTTATTTGCCAATATGTTTTTTTATTTTCTCTTTTATGTGCCCTTTGTCGTCTAATTTTTTTTTTCATCTCTTCTTCTTCTTGTTCTGTTGTCACTGGTTGCAGCAATCTTTGTTAATGACATCCTTAGTTTTCATTTCTTTTGATTTTTGTCGACTTTCTGTTTCTTATTCATTTCTATTCATTCTCAGTTTTCATGAAATGAAATTCAACATTAAGACCATAAAATTATGGTAAATTTTTTAATGTTGGTTCAATAAAAAATTAGGATAGGGGAGATGTAGTTTTTGCAAATGAGTGTAACCATTAAACATTTTAATGTCAGTTCAATGAAAAATTAGGATAGGGGAGATGTTTTAGTGTTCGTAATTAAGCGTAAACATTTAAATGTGGATTCAATAAAAATTTCTTTCAAAGATTATATCCATCCATATTAGGTTTATAATTCCATATGGAATTTCTTTATATCACATGGATTAATATAAACAAATAAATATATACTCATGCAAATAAATATATTTACCTAGAATTACTTCCTACCATAATTTAAGCAAGTCTTTATTTTTGTCCAAATTAGGTTTATAATTCCATATGAGAGTTTTTTATCACATGGATTAATATAAACAAATAAATATATACTTGCAAACAAATATATTTACAAATAAATATATTTATGTAGAGTCATTGCCTATCAAAACTTAAGTAAGTCTTTCCACCAAAATAGGTATCACACTTACCAAGAGTTATTATCTAACATACTTACCAAGAGTTACTACCCACCATTATTTATGCATTTCTTAGCATAAAAATGTATAGAAATAAAAATTTGATGGTTTCTTCACTTAAACATCTATTTCAACAATAACTTAATAGTTACTAGTATATCTAACTTAATATCATGTAAAATATCTAGCTTATATTAAATCTATGATCATATATTATAAAAATTATAATAGATAATAATTACAAAATATATATATATATATATATATATATATATATATATTATATATATATATAAATATTATAATATATATATTAATTTTAACATTTAAACAGTTGTAAATATTTTTTAAAGAAATAAAAAACATACACGAAATACCTTAACATAATGATAGAGGACATACCTTAAGACAAATTCCTTACCACTAATAATTTCTGGATATTGTTAGATGTTTGGAAGCCCTTGTAGATCGTCTGCAAAGAGAAAAAACGACTTTACTATTATAGTCATTGCAGTTTGAGAGTTGAAAAGTAAGTTGAAATATTAATTTGCAATATTCGCGGTTGTGATTTTTTGTTTGTTTGTCAAGTTGTGTGAGTCTTGAGATGACTGTATGCTTAATCTTCGGCTTGAGAGACTGCGACCCAGGGGCATCTAAGCCATCAAAATCACACGGGGATCACACCCGTTTTAGGCCACACCAATTCCTAACATTGCTGGATTTTTTCCCATGAATTTTTATACCAGTGACCTTCACATCATAGAGTGCCTTAATAATATACCCCATCACCGTCTATTCTATGCCTCGTGGGCTGCAGTTGTGATTCTTAAAAGACGTGAGTCGACATTTAAAATTTAAATTTATAATTATAATTATTATAATTCTTACTCTGACAATTTCAAATTTCTTAATTAATAATTATAATTATTATTTTATTATAAATTTTGAGCTGACATAACATAAATAAAAAACATTACATAATGTTAGGTGACTTTAACAAATCTCTTGCATAATGAGCTATAGAGTGTCTCTCAACCACAATTAATAAATTTAATTAAAATATGTATTTTTTGAATTATATAACTCTCTCTCCATATATATACATAAATATTAATCTATTAGATTAGTGAATATATTTACATCAAATAATTTCCTTAAATTAAAATTAAATAATAAATTATGAAACTTATTTAATTAAGCTAATATAAAATAATTTTTTTACATGAATTTTAAAATTAATATAAAACCAGACTAATTATTAAAAATAGAATTTGAATTTTAATATCAACTTCATTTTAATTAATTTAATATAAATTGTGTATGTTTATGTCAAGATTTCATATACTAGATTATATATATATTATATATATATATTTTTATTTTTTATTTTTTTTATTTTTATTTTTAATTTATTTATTTATTTATTTATTTATTTTTAACTTAGTGAACTTTAATCCACATAAATTGTGTTTTATTTCATCAATGTATCATTGTGCTGTTTTTTTAGGGTCTATACATACATGATTTAGAGGAACAATGGCATAAATGGAAAATAAATAGTGCACCAGAGTTAATGTGATAAAACCCTAGCGATTTGGCAAGGGAACATTCACGGGCAAGGCAAGAGGATTTTATTGCAGGAGAAAAATTACAATTAGGCCTACTTCCACACATCCTCCTCATCTATTGGAATCATAACTGAAGTAGGCATCATTCCATTACAATAATTTAGTAACTATCTTTTGATTCATAAACTACATTTGTTAGAATAACAACCACAATATTTAGAATAAAAAATTTAGTTTTACAATTTCTTTTAAGCGATTGTTGTCATATTTTATTAATATCCACCTTGAAAATAATTTTCCTAATGCCTTGTTGAAGTCCTATCACCTTTTTTGCAATCCAATGGGAGCGAGACACCACTGCAACTTCTCTATCAACGATAGTTTCATAAATATGTTTGCACATTTTTCTTGATTGTGGATTTTTTCAAGATCAAATCCACCTCCATTGATCACATGTCTTAAAAAATGGTATTTTATATCAATATTCTTGGTCTTACTATGATAAGCTGGATTTGTAACCAAATTTAGAGAATTTTGACAATCACATAATACAGTTATGTTGTTCTACATTCTTCCAACTCCACCTAGAAGACATTTCATCCAAATATCCTCTTTGCAAGCATGTGAGACGTCAATGTACTTTGCCTTTGTGGTGGATAAATCAACTATTTCTTGAAGCTTCAACATCCAACTGATGGATCCCACTGCAAGAGTAAATACATATCTTGAAGTATATCTTCTCTTGTCCAAATCACCTACAAAATCCAAGCCAACATATCCACAAACATAATATTTAGAACCATTAAAGGTGATACAATAATCATCGGTGCCTCTAAGATATCAAAGCACCCATTCCACAACAACCCAATGCTCTTTTCTATATTTTCCATGAACCCGCTCATAACACCCACTGCATGTGAGATATCTTATCTAATACAAACCATCATATAAATATTCTTCCTACTATATTCTCATATGATACATGAGCCATATAATCCTTTTATTCTTCATTAGTAGGAGAGGTTCCTTAAGAAGTATTAAAATGAGAAGTAAAAGGGATATTAACCAATTTCACATAGTTCATCCCAAACTTAAGTATTTTCTCTACATACTTTTGTTGTGAAAACCTGAGCTTACCATTTTTCGTTTCTTTGTGTATTTCAATGCCCAATATTTGTTTTGCAGCTCCTAGATCCTTCATATCAAACGTCCTAGCCAACCAAGCCTTCAACTTGTTTGTATATTCCATGCTTTTACTTGCAATGAGCATATCATCAATATAAAACACTAAGATAATGAATATCCCATTCAAAATTTTAAAGTATATACAATAATCATACTCACTTCTAGTATGATTCTAGCTCATCATGAAGGAATCAAACTTCTCGTACCACTTCCTAGGCATTTTCTTTAGGCTATACAATGATTTCTTAAGCTTTTAAACTAATCTTCCATTGCGATGTTGCACAAAAACTCATGGCTATTCCATATAAATCTCTTCATCCAAATCTCCAGGCAAGAACAATAGTACAAATGGGGAAAAAATCCAACAACTATTAGTCAGATATGCGACTTATTGGCATCGACTATCTGATACATTGGTGCTCATCAAATCATCATTGGAATTCTGTTGAATAATCAACAATTTAATGCCCTTCGGATATTTGACCGTACAAATGTTGATTATTTAACACAAGAAAGGGCCAAAATGGTCATTGACAAACCGACGTTTCCAAGTCGGTTTTATGACACTACAAATCATTGGATATTCAACGAACCAAACATCGAATATCTGATAGGTCTCATGCCATTTTGCTATCGTATATTTGACACATAGGTCATTTTGTTTGATGGGAAAAACTGATGTTTACGTGTCGGGTAATTGATGGTATAGGTAAATTTTGCGATAGGAGTGCTATTTCTTAGATGCTTGCAAGTTGATGGTGACGCATTGGATATTCGACAAATGAGAGTTCTGTTCAACACGAGTGTTAAACAATTGACACTTCTATCCTTTAATTCTAACATCAATTATTTGATGAGTATTCTGATCGATAGGAGTCAAATATTTGACAACCGACCTCTGTCGTCGAATATTCGATTGAGGTTTGCGTTTTTAAAAAAATATCTTGTTTCGTCGAATATTCGATGGAGATATGCATTTAAAAAAAAAGAATATAATACAGTCTTGGCATCGATTATTTATATAGTTTGTATGGTATGTCTTCTCTGATAATTATGGCTTCTTGTTGGGAAGGGGTTCCCCTAAGAGTCAGTTTTGGGGAAGGAAGCCCAATTTTTTTATAAAGAATGTAACGTCTCCACGTTTTGTGGTTGCGGAGCGCGAATATGTCAAGAGTCATTAAGGGTTGTCCACCCTTGTTTTTTAAAGAATCATGTCGGTTGTAAAGATCCACCCATGGTCTGCGGACCATGGGATTGTATAAAAAGAAGCTAAGTAAGTCTAAGGGGAGTAGTAGAGAGTAGTAAGAAGTAGAGTTCTAAGTGCTATGGGTCATAGGAGAGCTAAGAGTGAGAGTCTTAACATAGGTAGAGGCTTTGTAGCTGAGTGGGTAGAAGTCTGCAGCTGAGTGCGCGAACCTCTGCAGCTGTGTGCACAGGGCGGATAGAGTCTATACTGGGAACTTGAATCATCAATAAAGAGAAGTATTCTGAAATTGCTGTGTATTTTGTCTCTGATTATTGCATCTGATTATGTTATGTTGAGTTCCGGGTTTACATTATAATGCTAATTTGATGTGCGAATGTATCTGTTTCTATTTGTTATTTGAACGCAATTAAGAATATAAGTATACGTGAAGATAACATTAATTGCATGGTAAAATTGGCGAACACTTAAGGTAATTCGGGAACTTGTAACCGTACATAGTTACAGAGGTGCGTAAGTGCTTGGATCATTAGTTAGGGCTATGCCAAGGTCAGTCGTATACCTTTGTGAAGGTTCTGAAGGTTAGATAAGAAGGAACATCGATAAGCCTTAAGGTCTTATCGATCTGCGCGAAGGCAAGGGTTAGGGTATAAGATCGACATCACGACCATCTCAGGGTGTGGAAACTTGGTTCCTGTACCCCCCCATACTGCTTTGGGTGAGACTTCGGTCCGCGCTCCTCGGGCTGATGCCAAAAGGGCCAGTAGTGTAGGGATTTGCTTCGCTGCTTAATGCTGAACTTGGGTCAGGGTCCATCAAGCCAACAAATGGTTCTGTTGCTGGGACCAAGATCTGCATAACGAGATGTGTGATGTCATATCATTGGAATCCAACTAAGAAAGAGATAAAAAAATAGTTGGATAGAAATATCCATGAATTCATTGCACAAGAGAACAAGAATCCAGATTAACGAAAGAATAGTGGTTGGGTAGATATTTGTACACAGAAATACACGAAATCTTCTTCTGTTCCTTCCCGGTTGAGTTATACGGGTGGATCATGAAGTTGGCAAATGGCCAAGGAAGGTGGAGGCTTGATAATATGATTGTTTGGACACTAGAGTTAATAAGGAGATTGGAAGCCTCTGAAGATAAGATCGTGCGTGTTGTCGATCATTGGCTCAACCGCATCATAGGAGGATTTGTGACAGAGTTCGCGATCGATACTTCTGTCAGTTACAGCGAAGTAGAGCGCCACTTCTTTAAAGGACCGCGAGGTAAGTATTTGAAGTCACTAAATACTTGGATTAAGATGCTCTTGTGTGAAAATAGGGTCATGCAGTTACCTTGATGTTTGGAGCTACGTGAAGTGGAAGGTCTTTCAAGGATGAAGGAAGAAAAGATACTGAGTATAGCCCGCTGATCGAGCCTCCTTTGAGTGACGACGAAGGAGTAGTGCAGTCTTCTCCACTGAGTGTTGTTTAGCTGATAAGGCAAGGGTTCCCATGAATACATACACCGCCCTTGTCCTCATCCCATCCATCCACACCGCCTCCATACTCACCTCCACCACTCACCCCATCACCCACACCATCACCACCTCCACTAATGTTCAACACGACGAACTCCATAAAACTACCTGTATTCAAGGACGTAGGGAATGAAGATTCGAACCAGTTTTGGTTCGTCGCAAAGGCTATGTGGGAAGTTCAGGGTACCACAGATGACCAAATGAGGAAAGCCACGCTAGTTAGTGCTTTGCAGGACCGCACACTAACATGGTACATTAATTACAATACTGATAACCCAACATCTGCCTTGGCAGATATCCAGGCTGCGCTGAATAGAGAATTCAGTAGACTTAAGTCTCAAGCGCAATCAATTGTGGGATTCAAGGAGATCATGATGATGCCTAGGGAGACGCCATGGGATTTGGATCAAATATTGGAGTGTACAATCAGTGAAGTCAACATGAACCTAACTGATGGGCAGCACTGCGAATGGTTCATGGCCTCGCTCCTGCCCCACCTAAGGGTTGCACTATCACAACAGAAGATTGGGACCCAGGCAGAAGCTCTGGAAATCGCGATGAGACTGCATGAGACACCAATGCAGGATGCCAATATGGGGGTTCACCAGATTCATGCGTAGTTGCAGAACCTTTGGCTCGAAATGAAAAGTCCGAAGAAGGACATAGCAGCTCGGCTAGAGGTGTGTGAAGGAGTTTGGTGCCTAAAATGAAAAGGCCAGGGGCATGACAAGGATCACTGTCCAGTCTTTACAGCAGGGGGGCCAATGCCTCTACAGTTGAAGGCTACGGGAGGGCCAAGTACAGGGCTCGCACTATGGTGTGCTATATGCCAAGTGGTTGGGAAACATGTGATCGACAATTTCCATTTGCTGCAGAAATTCGTACAGACACCACAACAACTTTTCTGAAATTTATGTCAATCAGGAGCTCATGACGAGTGCACTTTTCATAGTTACGAATTAATGATGGATAGGACACCTGCATACAGGGTGCATGCAGAAACTCGGCCTCCAGACCAAGGTGTTGGGGGAATGCGAGGTGAGTATTAGGGGAATGACTGAGGCTGAGGTGGAGGGGGGCTTGGTAGAGGCCGAGGGCAGCTTATGTGTTACAATTGTGGAGGACCAGGATACTACACGAGGGAATGTCCGAATCCGATGTGACTGTCATGTCGCTCATGTACTCAGTTTGACCATGCGACTGAGGATTGCCATATAATGTTGGCTTAGATTTGTGAAAAGGGGGTGCAGCCTCCGCAGCCGACGCAAAACCTCTAGATGATGAGGGATGAGCCTCACGAGGAAGACCCTAAGGTAAGCATTATGCTGCGAAGCAGAGCCATGACTGGGGAAGATAAAGGGAAGCAGGCTACAAAAGGTGAATCGGTCCACAGAGCACTAGAAAAGGAGATTAGGTTTGATTTGGAGAGTGCAAAAGAAACATTTATGGAAGCAAAGAAAAGCTTCATTGATGCCTCTACCTTAGGAAGTAAGGAGAAACCAGTTGAAGAAATGGACCCATCCATGATTACCACATTCTTGGAGACCTGAATGAAACTGTTCTGTGATAGTAAGGCTGTGAAGGGCCTATAAGAACTGATCAATTGATGTGTTGGCAAGAACGGAGCTACTGGTGAACCACACATAGTCAGAAAGCTTGGAAAGCATAAGGCAATGACTAGGCGTGAGACGAGACTCACTACGCAGATAAGGGAATATGAAATGGACCAAGTTATCTTGGATCTGGGGTCCAATGTGAATGTTTTGCCAAAGAAAACATGGGAAATAATGGGGAGACATGCGCTCCAGTGGTCTCTAATCCAGTTAAGGATGGCGAATCAACAAAAAATTATCCCGATGGGGAGGCTGCAAGGGGTGACAATTGACATCGAAGGCGTGAGCGCATTGGCAGATTTTGAGGTAATAGAGATTGTGGATGATGGCAATCCCACCCTGTGCTCCTTGGAATTGATTGGGCCACTGACATGAATGGGGTAATCAACCTGAAGAAGTGAAATATTATATTTGAAAAGAAGTCGCTCCGCATAATGGTGCTGCTGGATCCTGCAGAAGGACCGCATGATACAAAACCAATATGTTATTACGAAAGTGATGACGATTTGGACCAGATTTAAAGATAACGACACGAGACTAGGATTGGGTAAATCCGACAACAGACAGGAATATCACATGGGACCACAAGAGCTCTTGCACATTAGATTTAGATGAAGAATTAGAGCACTGGAAGAACAGATTGAATGAAGTATCTATGATGCGTTGTAATATGATGAAAAAGTAATCGTGCTGCATGTCATCAGAAGTAAGGAACCTGCCTCACTATGATGGGCTAAGTAATGTTGATCCCTTTTTGTATGCATCTGAGAGAGAAGTACCAGAGGAGTATCGCTTCCAGGCCTTGGACTGGGTACTACGCGCTACGCCCGCAAGATGGTGGGGTATGCACAAGGATAATTTCGGTGATTGGCGTAACTATAGGAGGATGATGAGAATACGTTTTGGATAGCCGAAAGTGTAGATAATAGACAAGTATGATGGAAGGGATGATCCACGTGATCACCTGGAAAAATGGACTAAGGCTTAGGGAGTGGAGCCCCAACCTGAATGGGTGCAATTGTTTTGCCATACCCTGGATGTCATACCAATGAATTGGTACTTGGAAACAGAGCTCCGCCATGGCACTGAAGAATGGGACATCTTGCGCCAGGGGTTTATAATGACATTCAGATTTGAGGATGATTTTGACGGATGAGTTTGACTGTATTGACGCGATGCTACAGGAGGTTAAATCAACGATCTTTAGCACATCGCAAGATCCTTTGGACCTGATTCAACTTGATTGGACTACCTAGCTGAACCACACATTGGAATGCTATAACGTGACTGCAAAAGAAGAAGATGAGGATCCCAAAAAGATTAATATTCTAGAAATCAAGGGTCACCGTGAGGTTGAAGGTCCACAGATAGAGGATCCAGACATAACCACACTGCTGAAAACTAGGTAGGTCAACATTGGCACAGAGGCAGAGCCGAAATTGGAAAAGATTGGGGACTATTGGGATGATGCAATAGTAGACAAGGTCGCTGAGCTCCTCCGCGAATATCAGGATTTGTTCCCCACAGAGTTTTCTAATCTGAAGGGAATCATAGGAGACCTGGGTGTCATGAAGATCACCCTGAAACTAGACCCAAAACCTGTAAAACAAAGACCTTACTACCTTAATCCGAAGTATAAGGAAAGGGTCCATGCTGAGTTAGATAAGATGCTCGCAGTAGGAATTATTGAACTAGTGGAGGAATCTGATTGGGTAAGCTCGATAGTGGTTCAGGAAAAGAAACAGAAAGAAGAAATAAAGATATGCGTGGATCCCCAGAAATTGAATGATGCTTGTGTGCATGATCCTTTCCCAACCCCATTCATTGACGAGGTCCTAGATAATGTAGGAGGCCAAGAAGCATACTCTTTCACTGATGGGTTCTCTGGGTACCATCAGATCAAAATCGTGCCTAAGGATAGAAGAAAGACGACATGCGTGACTGAATGGGGATGTTTTTAGTACACCATATTTCATTTTGGGGTGAAGAATGCGCCATCAATCTTTTCACGCGTAGTCATTGCGACATTCAAAGAATTCATTCATAAGTTTATGGAGGTATACTTTGATGATTAAACAATGTTTGGATTGATCAAGTGCCATCTTGCAGTCTGCGCTTGATGCTAGATACATGTCAGAGATACCAGATCATGCTTAATCTGAAGAAGTGTCTGTTTTGTGTCCCTTTTGGGATCCTGCTGGGTCATGTGGTATGTAGACAAATATTGATGGTAGACCCCTCGAAGATCGTGGTAATAATCAACTTGGAGGCATCGAGGAATGTGAAACAGTTGTGCGCAACTCTAGGGCATACCAGATACTATAGGAAGTTCATCAAGAGCTATGCCTAGATCACCCTGCCTATGGAGAAATTTTTGAAAAAGGATGCTACGTTATGTTGGAATGATAAATGTCAGAAGAGCTTGGATGTGCTTAAAGAGAAAATGGACACCACGCTGATCCTAGTCTTCCCAGACTGGAAGAAGGAATTTCATGTGCACGTGGACACATCATGTATTATGCTGGGAGCAGTACTGACATAGGTTGGTGAGGGAGAATTTGACCATCCTATAACATTCGCGAGCAGGAAGTTGTCTAAGGTTGGGAAGGACTATTCCACTACAGAGCGCGAAGGACCAGCCATGGTGTATGCGCCCCAAAAGTTTAGTCACTATTTGATGGGTCTACACTTTAAGATGTATATGGATCATTCTGCATTGAAATATCTGGTCAATAAGCTTGTGTTGGGGGGGAAGATCTCCAAGTGGTTGTTGTTGTTCCAAGAGTATGATTTTGAAGTTATTGTGAAACCTAGACAGTTGAATGCAGGACTAGATCATCTGTCGCACATTAAAATAGGAGAGGAACCTACTAATTTGGAGAGGCTGCCTGACGCGCAACTCTTTGCAGTGCGCATTGCGGACAATCACTTTGAAGATATCATACACTTCCTGACGACGGGACCTGCGTCAGAAGGGTATACAAGCTAGAAAAAGAAGGAGTTAGTGGTGCGTGTGATAGAATTCTCCGTCATTGCAGGACACCTATATAAAATGGGGTTTGATGAAATATTGTGACGTTATGTACCAGAGTTTGAAAGGAGCAATATCCTTGGTGATGCTCATGGGGGAGATGCGGGAGGACACTACGCAAGAAAAGAGACTGTGCAGAAGATTCTACATATTGGGTTGTGGTGGCCGACCCTTCATAAGGATTCAAAAGCATATTGCAGGGCATGTGATGTGTGTCAAAGGACTGGAAGACCATCGCTGAGGGATGAGCTACCTCTGAACCCACATGTAACGATACAAACTTCCGAGAAATGGGAAATAGACTTTGTGTTACCGATTCAACCTCAAGGAAAGAAGACAGGTGTGCGATACATCATCACCACGACTAAGTATTTGACTCGATGGGTGGAAGCATAGCCTATGAAGGACTGCACAGGCGCGACAACTGCGAAGTTTATTTTTGAGTATGTATTGACAAGATTTGCGTGTCCAAATATTTTGATGAGTGATCGCAGTACACATTTTCTTAACGACACAATTAGCGCGTTGATGGAGGAATTTAAGGTTTATCATCAACAAATTACGCCTTATCACCTGCAGGCTAATGGGATGGTGGAAGTGTTCAATAAGATACTGTACAACACACTTACAAAGGTTTGCAATGCTCAGCGAAATGACTGGGATGTGCGCGTACCCGCGGTGCTATGGGCCTACAAAACGACTTGCAAGAAGCTGACTAGGCAAACACCTTTCAAACTTGTGTATGGCGTAGAAGCTGTGATGCCAATGGAATACATTGTACCTAGTCTACGCATAGTGGCACTCACAATAATAGCGGACCATGAAACCCTAGAAGAGAGGCTCGTAGCTAACAGAGATTGAGGAGGACCGATTTCTAGTTGGAAAATTTATCAACAAGTTCAAAAGGAGCGCGAAAAGGCATGGCACGATCGACACATCAAACTGCGCACCTTCGAGGTAAAAGATCTGGTCTTGTTATATGATATTAAATTTGATAAATTTCTAAGGAAATTTGGGATGCACTAGCTAGGGCCCACGTCATCAAGGAGATTACCGATGGTGGAGCAGTTCAAATGCTTAAATTGAATGGAGAACCCTTCCCAGGGAAGGTGAATGGCAGCTGATTGAAGCCATACACCGGTGATCTAGCTAGGTGACTATATGAGGGAAGCACAGTCTTAGCACTCCAGGCAGCTGAAAGGAGGCGCGAGACTATAAACTACGCTGCCCGGGTTGGAGAGCTACGCGAGGAGAGAACTGTGCATGATGAGGGAATGCCACATAGTCCACAACAACGCGCAAAAAGCTATGTTACCAAGGGAGCAACCACGTAGAGCAGCTGGAAAGTGACCGTTAGAGTCGCTATTCATGATTTGACAATGAAAAAATGGCCAAATGGACCAGGAGGGGGGGGCATTTAAGTCAGAATTTGTGGGCAAGATCTTTGAAAATATACCGCCAATCTAGCATTAATGAATTGATTTCGGGGGGAACAGTCAGATTTGAATTCAAAATAGCCTATAAATTACATATGGCTACCCAGCGGGAAACAATTTGCATATTGAGAAATTGTGAGTTCTGCTGTGTGCTGTGCATGAATCACACATTTTTCGAAGAGCTACTTGATTTCCTAGTGTTCGATCGATTTTTGGAAATTGACCGTAAAATCATCTATGACATTATTCTAGAAGCAACAACCATGGACGCTGAAGCAATGGCAACCGAGGGAGCTTTTTCGGAGGTCTCTATGGCAGCAGAAGGAGCTTCCCTGGAGGTTGCGCCTGTAGAGATACCAACTGAAGTACCGAAGTCTCCACAGACACCTAGACCAAGGCCTACCCCGACCAAGGAGGGTCCCTAGAACAAGAAGGGAAAGCAGGCCATGACACTGCATTCAGCTCGTGCATCTCCTAGAAAACACCCACAGAAGGATAAGCCCACTGCACAGGAAAAGGGAAAGACGATTAACCTAGAGCTGGAAGAAGAAGAGATTGAGGATATTCCAATGGATGATGAGGATGTTGGGGTGGAAATGGAGGATGTTGAAATTGAGGGGTCTGACCCCATCACTAAGCTGCTTGACTACATTCCTCCATGTAGGGGCAAGACCAAGGTGCCCAAGGACATTGATGAGAGTAAGGTCACCTTGCACACACCCCTCTTGCTGGACAAAATTGTGTTTGAAGGACAACGCTTGGGGCGTGTCCCCCTTTTGAAATTAGAAGACTAGGATTTAGCAAAAACAGAGTGGTTCCCTCATTTAGCAACGAACCAACTTATGCATCGAATCTTCCACAAAAATACTGGAGTAATCGTGTTAGAGTCGAGGAAGTTGCTGAAAGGTGTGGATAAGGCAAGACTACTCAACCTGCTATGAGTGCCACATTACAATCATGCACCTATCACAATGGTGGTAATCAAGTAGATGTTGTGCTTGGTACTTGATGGGTGTCTGTGGCTAGAGGAGCCGATACCCATCACTGATATGCTCATCCATAGGATCACGCGGCTGCTGTACATAGGGGAATATTTGGACATGACGTTTGGCAGAAAGGCTGGTGAGCATGCCCTCACGGAGGCCATGAAGGAAAAGTTTAAGTTAGTAAAGAAGCCATGAGGCTATGCCACTATGAGTATCTCTGACTCCGTGGTTAAAGTGGCAACCCAAATCTTGGCAAGGAAGGTCATGCGAAAGTGTCGTGCTGATGAAGTGCCGGCACCAGTCATAGATTTGGCAGCCTAATGCATGGAGGGAGTTCAATTAATTGGGCACACTACCTCTGCAGTGAGTTTGTCGTGAACTGCCACGAGGCGCAAGATCTCAGTAAGCCATTACACTATGCATGCCTCTTGCTGTCCATAGTGATGGTAGCATGGGAGCTACCCAAAGACAGTCAATTTCCTTCGGTCGTGCCAGACCTACTAGAGGCAGTGAAGTACACTTCACTATGGGCAACTAAGGATCCTCAACGGATAAAGGACAACAAGATCTTCTGGATCTTGATGGAGATGAATGTGCATATGGCCATCAACCGCAAGCCGTGGTTGTCGCCTAACAATTTTGACAGATTGCAGGAGTACGTGGAATTCAAGAATGAGTTCCACCACGTCTTAATACGATCATGGAAGGACCTTGAGCAGAAGTGGCACAAATGTTCCTACTTGGCAATAGATGACGTGATCGATGCGGTCCTTGACTGTTGGCTGGAAGAGTGGCACACTGCCTTGGACTTGGCTACGGGATCAAGCAAGTCCGCCGCACAACGCAAGAAGGAAGCGGCCAAGATGAAGGTGGAATAGCTAGCTGCGAAAAGGATAAAGGAGGCCAATGACAGGGCCAAGGTGAAGAGTGTTGCTGCGCAGCAGTCAGGTGGGCAGACAGGAGAAGAGGAGCATGGATCTGATAGAGGTCAGAAGTCGCCTTCACCAGAAACAGAGGAAGGAGAGGACGAACAGATAGAGTAGGGAGGAGTAGACCCAGAGATGACTTCATTTTGTATCAAGCACACTAGAGGACCAAAAAAGGTAGGGCCACAGAAGAAGTCCAAGGCTAGCAAGACGTCTCTCGATCTGATCACCCTAATAGAGGGGGGATCTGAATGATATAGGGGATGTAGTGAGGGATGCCACCGCGAAACTGCTGCAATAGTTCAAGAAGCGGTAGCAGTAGGTCTTGGGGGCTATTCAAACAGGACTGCGTGAGCTGCAGATCCATGCATCACAAATTCAGACCAGCGTGACATCCACTAGTGTGGCCCTTGGCAACTCATAAGTCGTAGGGGTGCTGTGCACAAGGGACCCCCAAGCCATAGTGTTGCCAGATTGAGCATTGAAGACAGAGACTGAAGCTGACAGGCCCACTGTCAGTGCCCTCAGGGGAGTGGGACTTAACTTGGCAGCGCTTCCCAGTGAGGCGCTTCACCTTCTATAGAATGGTGTGATTGCAGAACTTTGGGCCTGCGAACAAACACGCTTTGCAGGTGATTAACGAGAAAATGGTAAAAAATTCTTAGATGGCTGTGTAGAGAGACTGCGTTGTTAACCTTGTGACAGACCTGACATATAAGAATCAATGCATAATCAAGGTTGTGGATGAGGCATGTAGAATTGTCCCGGAGTTGGCCATTCCCGAGGCTGAGCCAGTAGATGTGCGGGTTCAGAGAGTCATAGGAGAGCTAAGAGTGAGAGTCTTAGCGTAGGTAGACGCTCTGTAGCTTAGTGCGTAGAGGCCTAGGGCAAAAGTCTGCAACTAATTGCGTGGACCTCTGCAGCTGTGTGCATAGGGTAGATAGAGTCTCTACTGGGAACTTGAATCATCAATAAAGAGAAGTATTCTGAAATTGTTGTGTATTTTGTCTCTGATTGTTGCATCTGATTATGTTATGTTGAGTTCCAGGTTTACATTATAATGCTAATT
Organism: Pinus taeda; assembly: GCA_000404065.3. Lineage (NCBI taxonomy): Eukaryota > Viridiplantae > Streptophyta > Pinopsida > Pinales > Pinaceae > Pinus > Pinus taeda. The sequence continues at coordinate 17,773 of APFE030013801.1, read as the reverse complement.
TTATGCGCGAATGTATTTGTTTCTATATGTTATTTGAACACAAGTAAGGATATAAGTTTATGCGAAGATAACCTTAATTGCATGGTAAAATTGGTGAACACTTAAGGTAATTTGGGAACTTGTAACCGTACATAGTTACAGAGGCGCGTAATTGCCTAGATCGCTGGTTAGGGATGCGCTAAGGTCAGTCATATACCTTCTCGAAGGTTCTGAAGGTCGAAAAAGAAGGAACATTGATAAGCCTTAAGGGCTTATCGATCTACGCGAAGGCAGGGCTTAGGGTATAATATTGACATCACGACCATCTCAGGGTGCAGAAACTTGGTTCCTGCATCCCCCCATACTGCTTCGAGTGAGACTTTGGTCCGCGCTCCTCTGGCTGATGCCAAAAGGGCCAGTAGTGTAGGGATTTGCTTGGCTGCTTAACGTTGAGCCTGGGTCAAGGCCCATCAAGCCAACACTTCTATACCAAGTACATATGACCTCAATATAAAGTTTGTTTTGGCTCTATGATGGAAGTTGGCATATAGTCTTTGCATCTATTATTTATATAGTTCCATATGACCTCAATATAAATTTTGTTTTGGCTCTGTGATGGAAGTTTGTAGGCAATTATGGCATCGATTATTTATACAGTTCATATGGTATGTCTTCTACGGGAATTATGGATTCTATACCAAATACATATGACCTCAATATAAAGGTTGTTTGGCATGACATGGGTCATTTATCATGGAATTAAGTTGTGAGACTTGAATTTAGGTGATACAAGTAAGGGGGATATTATAAAAATCCTTGATTCTTAGATAAACTTAAAGGTGGGATTCTTAGGTTAACCTTACTTTAATTAAGGGTCAATTTACTGTAAGTGGTTTACGATGGCACATGATATTCATGTGAAGGAGGCCTATTTAACTGGCTTATTGTCTCCATTGTAAAGAGCCTCAAGTGACTAGTGTTCACTGAATTTTCCAAGGGTAATGAATATATCTTTGTGTGGTTTTCCCCGCTAAGGGTTTCCAACTTATATCGGGTAATTGATATATGGCCCATGGGTGCATGCTTGTGTTTATCTCTCTCCTGCAGATGTAAAATTCAATAAAAACTAGAGATGTAACAATAGCCATCATCCTAATGAGTGTATTGAACCTAATGTTGATATTTGTGTATATGTTCCTATAACAGAGTGGATAGGCTTGTGCCAAAGTACAAGCCAACATTTTAATGTTACATGCATGTAAGTTTTCCAAAACAAAGAAAACATATCATAATTAGAAAATACATACAAACAAATAGAATAGAATAACTGTATACTTTTTGTATGTTGAAAAAAAATATAATTTTCACCAACAATTGTCAATATATGACAACAATTCACGCCTCAATCTCATTTTGTGTAATTTGAATAACTTGAAGAACCAAAGATAGTAATCCAATCATTGAATTTGAACATTATTTTTTATGTGATGTAATATACAAACCTAACAAGTGACGTATTGTCCTAGTGAAAGCAATAGCATGAAATGTTAGTTTGACTCATAGGACTTGGCATATTAATAAAAAAATTACATGAACTTGACTCCTAATTGTTGATGTAGTTTATTGACTAGTGTTCCAATATCAACGAACCTACTATATCCTACAACTTGTTAAGACCTTAGTTCTGTCTTATACCTATGCTCATTATTGTAATATAACAAGGTTACAAAAAACACCTTGGTTGACATAATGAGCATGTGTTATTGTCAGTGTATACCCCATATTGTTATTATTGTGCCCCATAGAAGCCTGCTATTGTTATTGTTGTGCGCTTACATTATTATTGTTATGCTGACTTTGATTATATAGAAATGAGGTTTTTTCATTTGAATAATCGAAGAATTGTTCATTTATGCGGTGTAAATGAGGTTTCCCCCTCAAAGAGGATAATTTTTAAGTTGTTGATCCATCTATTTGTGAGCTAGTTGCATAACATTTGGTATCAGAGCTTTGGATTCTAGGGCTTTGCTTCTTCAAACAAACCATCTTGGAATTTTCACTATAACTCTTTTTCTGTAGAAATTTCATGAATAATATGACACTTATTCAACCGAGAATATCCTAATTATACACTATTGCGGAATGCATGCATAATACATAATCTCATCTACAGTTAATCATCAAGATTGCAGAAGCAGAAACAATTGCATGCACATAACACAATATTTTTCATGGGGAAAGCATCTCGCTAAAGACCCCAAACTATCTTTGTATTATATTGATTGAGATCATGTAACAGTACACAGTACAATACTAACTCCACTACTACACACAATACAACATAGATCTGAAACAATCGCTGGCTCAAATCACCTCCATTGCTTGCCTGCCTCCACTGGGTAATCCTGCATAGTGAATACTGAGAATGGCTGATCCATTCACGTGTTTCCCTTGTGTAACACTACACAATCCTCATTGGCAACTCAATCCAACTAATTGTGCAAATCACATGCACAACTATAGTCACAACTGACAATTGTCTTGCCCTTTCACTCACCTCTAACACTTGTCTCCACTGAACTATCCATGCACTGAGTTAACTGATGTATTCTTCAGTTGCTTTATGAGTTAGTAATTAGTGAATTAATTAATAACTAATTCACAACACTCAACATTAGTCGATTTGCCAGTTAGACTAACTACAACTAGTTCAACTGATTCAAACTGAACACAACTCCATCAACTCTTGATCCAACTCCACAGAACTCAATCATTGAAGTCCTAACTGAAGTCCTCCATGCAATAGCTCAAGTTAACCCATAGGAACCATGCATTTCCTTATGGCAGCTGCATGTGCCACATCTGTAGCTCGAACTGAAGTGCTCCAAGAGAATAAGATAATGTTTATAGTCCAAATATTATTAAGGGCTAATAATATTCGACTGTTCTATATTTAGACTGACAGTACCTTCGTTGTTGTCTAAAAATAGAAGTCCATCTATTTTTACCAACATGACCAATCATCCATAAACAACATCCTACAACTCATAGACCATGATCCATATGTCTAAAAATAGACATAGTCTAAAAATAGACTTTGCGCCAAAAATAGCCCAGTGGGTCCACTTAGTGAAGGCGACTTCTTTTCACTAACCTCCATCATCTTGTTGCATTCTCAAAATTTTCTACGAGGCTTAAGAAGCTGAAATTTTTACCACATGGAGCTGAAATCTCAGAGAAATCTGTGTAAAAAATTTAGATATTGGTTCACTATATTTTCGGAGATATGCTCTGGAAAGTTATGGTTTTTACATGGAATTTATTTTTTCGTGTAGCAATTTTAGGGATGAAGGTTGAAATAGTGACACGTGGAAACCCATAAAACTTCACTCTACTAAACCAGTCCATAATCTAATCATCGTGGGAGATTTCGTATAACTCTTTCTTGAAGAATCCAATATCGATCAGAATTGTGAGGTTGGAAAGAGGACTCATAGAGATACCATAGGAAGAAATTTCAGAACTTGGAGATACGAAATTTCAAAGTTACAATCGTTTCAAGTTCGAGTTTCTACAAGCTAGAAAAAAATGTTTTTTTTAATTGCATAACTTTTGTTTGAAAAATCAGTTTGAAGTGATTCAAAGGGAATAATGAAGCATAGATATCATAGTTTGATTTCAAAATTCCTCGAAGCAAGAAAATAGAAACAAGTAGTAAGCAACTAGAAATCTCTACTATGATGCATGAAGAAGAGGAAGAAATGTAACATGATATATCAAAATTATGAGACCAAGTGCAACAAATTTCACTCTCACAAAGGGTAACCAAAAAAGAAATGGAAGCTAAGATGGATGGTAGGAATAATAGTTTAAAATCAGACATGGAAGATTTTAAGAATGGTTTAAAAGCAAACATGGAAGGTTTGAAGGAAGGTTTGAAAAAGTTGCTACAAGAAATGCTTCCTAATGGCGAAAAGGTATTAGATGAAACTCATGATGAGAATAAAAGAAATGTTAATAATGATTTTATAGACTTTGACATTGGATTGAAGGCCCACCATATTCAAAATATCAATATGAGGAAGTTTGATGGGAAGGATCCGGTAACATGGATACTACAAATGGAGCAATATTTTAATCTTCATATGTGAAACACAAACATAAGGTATGCATTACAACTTTATATTTAGAACCCAATCAATTTGTACGGTATCGATGGATTTGTTCTTGTAAACCACTTGTCACTTGGTCAATTTTTACAGAGAAAATTATAGCACATTATGATGATACAAAGAGAAACACCTTCTTTAGCCAATTGATAAATCTCAAACAAAATGGTTCAATGGCTGAGCACATTGAGGACTTCCAAAAATTGAATATAAGGGTAAATGATATTCCATAAGAGCATAATATTGATGTGTTCATATGGACTTTAAAGGATAACATCCAACATGAGGTTCGCCTTTGAGAACCTGATTAACTGGAGAAGGCATTCAGGTTGGCAAGAAAATTTGAAAGAAAAATTATGGAAACAAGGGAGCCTACCACTCAAACCTATAAATATGGAAATGTTGCTGCCCTTAGCCTTCCACAACCTACAATGTTGACACCACAACAATTGGAATAAAAAAGAGCAAAAGGGATTTGCTACAGTTGTGATAGAAAATACACTAAAGGTCATAAGTGTGCTAAGAAGAAATTATTTTACATAGATTGTGAAGAGGAAGAATAAAAGGAGCAAGAAACTTCAAAACAAGAGGATATAAACTAGGAACCAACCCTATATAAATAAGAAATGAATATGACCACATCTTGTAATGCATTGGCACGTCCACTCCTCATGCTCTCAATATAGAAGGACATATCAAGAAGAAAAAGGTAATAGTGATGATTGGTTCGGGTAGTACCCATAATTTTATTCATTGTAAGATAACCAAGGAATTGAATTTCTTCGTATGCCCAACGCCAGAGTGTTAAGTGATGGTTTCAAATGGAGGAAATATAAGTTGCTCTGGAAAGTGCCATAATATCAAGCTAACTATGGGGGAATTGTACTGAATAGTCCAATGCTCTCCATTCCAATGGGTGGTGCTGATGTTGTACTAGGAGTTCAATGGTTACAATCTTTGGGTATGATAGCTTTTAATTTTCAAGAACGTTTCTTGAAAGTTTTTTGGGAGGGAAATGAATTTGAATTAAGGGGTATCGCAGGGAGACCAGGAAATATAATCAACTCTAATGGCATGACAAAGCTTCTAAAGAAAGAACAATGGGGCATAATTGTACAATTATGTTCACTAGAGGTTCAAACATCGAAATCATCTATTTCTCTAGATCTCCAAAAAATCTTGGACAATCATTCCAAGGTATTTGAGGCTTCTAAATTCCTCCCACCTATTTGTGATCATGATCGTGCTATTCATTTGATTATAGGAAGTGTTCCTCCAATCATCAGGCCTTACAAATATCCCTATGCCAAAAAGAGTGAAATTGAACGTATGGTTGCAGAAATGCTAGAGGTTGGTATAATTCAACTTAGTCAAAGTTCTTTCTCCACTCCAGTAGTATTGGTGCACATGAAGGATGGATCATGGCGCATGTGTTCGAATTATAGGGAGCTCAATAAGCTCACTATTTAAGAGAAATTTCCCATTCCTGTCATTGATGAACTATTGGATGAATTACATGGAGAAATTTACTTCACCAAGTTGGATCTTCATTCAGGATATCATCAGATAAGAATGAAGAATGAAGACATTCCAAAAACATCATTTAGAACTCATGAGGGTCATTATGATTTTTTGGTCATGCCTTTTGGCCTTACCAATGCACCTTCTAGATTTCAAGTTTTGATGAATTCCATTTTCAAGCCCTTCCTTAGAAAATTTGTGTTAGTAATTTTTGATGATATACTAATCTACAACAAGTCTTGGAAGGATCATGTTCAACATGTCAACATGGTTCTCAAACTATTGGAGGAGAAATAATTATATGCAAAAACCTCCAAATGTTTCTACAGAGTACATGAGGTGGAATATATGGGTCATATTGTATCTCATGAGGATGTTAATGTAGATCCTAACAAAATTAAAACCATTAAGGAATGGAAAATCCCCACATCCATAAAGAATCTACGATGATTTCTCGAGTTGACAAGGTATTTTTGTAAGTTTGTTAAGAATTATGGGAGAATAGAATCACCTTTAACAACAGTACTGAAGAAAGATGCATTTTCTTGGACTCCAGAAGCAATTAAGGCCTTTGAACATCTTAAAGAGGCAATGTGCCAATCACTGGTCTTAGCTACGCTAGATTTCACAAAAATCTTTATTGTGGAATGTGATGCCTCAAGAAATGGAATTGGTGTGTTTTAATGCAAGAGGGAAGACTCATTTCTTTTCAATGTCATCCACTCAAAGGAAATTATTTACACAAAACTATTTATGAGAAGAAAATGTTGGCAATAATACATGCACTTAAGAAATGGCGACCTTACCTAATGGGAAGACACTTCAAGGTAACAATGAATCATGTTAGCCTTAAATACTTTTTAGAACAAAGATTATCTTCAGAAGAGCAACAAAAATGGGTCACAAAGATATTGGGTTATGACTTTGAAATCATCTACAAAAAAGGGAAGAAAAATGTTGTTGGAGATGCACTCTTAAGAAAGGATGAGGATGTGCAAGCATTGCTTTGTTCCATTTCTATTATCCAACTGGATTGGATAACCTAAGCAAGGGATGAATGGAAGAATGATGAAGAAGTGTGGGCACTCATTCAAAAGTTGCAGCAAGATCCCAGTACATCTGATACATTTAGATGGAAAAATGATTCATTATGGTACAAATTTTTCTTGTACGTTTGTAAGAATTCTCAACTCAAACAAAAGATTCTTCTAGAATTGCATACCTCTCCCTTAGGAGGGCACTCAGGATTTTTAAAAACTTACCACAGGGTTAAGAAGGATTTTTTTTTGGGATGGCCTTAAGTTTTCTATTCAAAAGTTTGTGGTGGAATGCTTGGTTTGCCAACAAAATAAAGTTGAGACAATTAAGACCCCGGGTCTGTTACAACCTTTATCCATTCCAAGTCAACATTGGGAGGAGGTTTCAATGGATTTTATCATAGGTTTACCCAAGTTCGAAGGAAAGAGTGTCATCATGGTGGTAGTTGATAAAATTACCAAGTATGCACATGTTTATGCATTATCTCATCCATTTAAAGCCAGTACAGTTACCACTGCATTTATGGAAACAATTCAAAAGCTATATGGAAACCCAAATATTATTGTAAGTGACAAAGATCCCATTTTCACTGGAAATATTTTGACGGAATTATTTTCTTGTGTTGGTACTTAATTAGCTCATAGCTCATATTATCATCCTCAATTTGATGGGAAAATGAGATAGTGAAAAAATAATTGAAAGGATATCTTCGTTGCTTTGTATTTGATAAACAAACACAATGGGTCAAGTGGTTACCTCTGGTTGAATGGTGGTATAACACTTCCTTCCATACTATAGAAAAAATGACCCCATTTATGGCACTTTATGGATATCATACACCGTCCATCACATCATATTTAAGAGAACATTCTAAGGTTCAAGTAGTGTAAGATCACATCGAGCATCAACAATAAGTTCTCCAACTCTTAAAGGATAACCTCACTTTGGGATAGAATAGAATGAAACAACATGCATACAAACATTGCAGCAATTTTTTTTTGATGTAGGCGACTGGGTATTTTTATGACTACAACCATACAAAAAAATGTCCCTCAAGCAAGCTAAGAAGGATAATAAATTATCACGAAAGTATTATGGTCCTTACAAGGTGTTGCAAAATATTGGTACTATGGCATACAAATTGGAGCTTCCAGCATCTTCCCAAATGCACTTAGTTTTCCATGTTTCATACTTAAAGAAGGTTATAGGTGAAAAGCTCCCAACTCAAACAATATTGCTGGAACTTGACAAGGAAGGAAAAATCATATTGGAACCTAAAATAGTCAAGGAAATAAGAACTTGACAGCTACGAAATTGATCAATTTCAGAGTATCTCATCAAGTGGAAGAACTTACTAGCTGAAGATTTCACATGGGAGGATGAGAATTTTATATAAATGCATCCATAACTACTCAAGTGTTGAGGAAAACACTTTTTGGAAGGAGAGGGGAATGTTAGGTCCCTATAATACTAGTGTACTCCCTCATTGTTATTGTCAATGTAGCCTTTTTATTGTTATTGTTGTGCCCATGTAGTCCCCAAATTGTTATTATTGTGCCCCATAGAAGCCCACTATTGTTATTGTTGTGCCCTTACATTATTATTGTTATGTCAAATTTGATTATATTGTGACCCCTTAGACTCCTATATATAGAAATGAGGTTTTGTCATTTGAATCATTGAAGAATTTTTCATTTATGTAATGTAAAGGAGGTTTCCTCCTCGAAGAAGATAATTTTAAAATTTTGATCTATCTATTTGTAAACTGGTTGCATAAACACATGCTATGCTAAGATGTTTGAATTTGACACTTTGTGACAATGCTTCATTACTATTGACTTGACAATTTGACTTATTTCACAATGACTTTGATATATTAAACTTAACATATAAACAATGACTTGAAGACAATTTCTAACTTAACATAGTGACCGTATGTGTTGTAAAAGCAATTTTTGAGTATAGATATTCACACATGACAACTTCTTGGATAGTGGTACATTGACATGGTCTTGTATTAATGTGACAACCATAGTGCATGAAGCAACAACACCTTTGGACTATGTTGTAATATAGAATATTGAGCTATGAAAATATGAATTTATATACCTAACATTGATTCCTTACCATGACAAGTACTATGATGATTTTCTTGCTTTGACTTAACTCGTTTGACTATGACATTGACAATGACAATGTTGACAAGTAATGTAATGGGACAACTAGTCAAATAATCCCACTTTGTAAAGCATGTGAGTTGAATACCTCCACCTTGGGAATAATGGGAGTAATGAGATTGAGTCCTTATTTCATAGTTATGATATAGGACATGCATTAGTGGTGTGTAATCCTTACTCCCAAATACTAATCCTTCCAAATTCTACTTAAACTAGTACAAATGTAAGTGGACTTGTTGATATTAATTCACTTAAAAATTATCCACTTTTGGAGTGAAAATTAATATGTTATTATTTAATTTGGTAATTAGGAAGAATATTTTTTTGGAAATATCCAAAAGGTGACACATAGGGATGTTGAGTAATCCTTTGTTAGAAAATTACATTGAGAAAAAGGAAAGGATGCCACATAGGTGGTTAATAATGACTAATTTTAGGAAACTAGAAAAATAATTTTTTTGTGAGGGGTTTGATTGCTAGAATTATATATTTTACATATATATGATACCTCCACAAGTTTTTTTTTGAATGGGGAAATATCATTATATAGGGTAAAGGCTCAATTATTTTGGGTACATACACTAGCACAAATAACAAAGTTGTTTTCTATTCTAGAGGACCGAAAGGATAATGTGGTAACCTAAGGCAGAACAACGAAGGTCATAGTGTAATATCCATTATAAGAATCCAAATAGATGGAAAATTAGCTCTCTCTAGACCGAACTTCCTGGGATATAGATCGAATTTCTTATCACACTTGACATGCTCTGGAATCACTCCAAAAGATTTGAATTATGTGTTGTTTCATAAATTCAAGTTCTATGTTGTTTCAAAAGGACCGAAAAGCATTCTGTGCATAAAAGAAACTCAATATTAAGACTTATAAACTGATATATCACTCTCCTTCATGTCATCATCTTGGACCAAGTATTTTTCTCTTATTACATTAGTATGTCACATCAAATTTGGTGGTAAAGGCCCTTTGTTCTAGGAATATATATACACAGTACTACTTTGAAGACTATAAGAAGTGACATTAGTCACCATAAGATCGCCTTCTGAGCATAAGTATATTAAAATGATTCAGTCATAGGAATTGAGATTTCCCATATTATTTTTGAGCTTAAAGGAGGCCGAGAGCGAAGGCTTATTAACCTATCGTCTAGCTACAATCACCTTAGAAGATAAAATTTGTAGTATAAGTTCTATGTGTCGAGTTGCGCAATATCAATATATATATATATATATATACACACACACATCTCAAGCCCATACAAGTCAGTGAGCAAAGTAAAGCTACAAGTGTCTCTCTTGAATATATATACAAACAAGTTTTGATGAACGCAGTCAGTATCTTAAGACATGTACACCACATAGCCAAACAAGAAGGATGTATATAGTAATAATTCTTCACATGACATTAATAAAATTCACTATACCCCTTGAAGACAAATTTTATGATCATGACATGCAGGAGTAGGCCTAACAATAGTCTCCATGATCATAAAAGAAAAAGATACAGTCTTTAAGAAGGAACTATCTCCTTTGTTCAATGATGGGAAACTTCAAGTTCTGTAGCAGTAAACATATGCTGACAAAGAATACCTCTTACAATCAGCTTCATGAAGTCAAATTCTAATTAGTAGTGAATATGAAATGAGTATTTATATAAATAAGCATAAATCACCATGGAACAAATAATTATAAGGATCAAAGTTTACAAGAAAGAGATGTAGATCGTGAAAATGTTATGAGGATTTCTCTCCAACATCCTTGGCACCAAGAAATCATCTATCTCAGGTAAGTACTGCGTTTATCTTTTATGTTTTGGTTACCCAACAACTTGTCTTCAGTTTGCAAAGGGAAACAAGCTCAATCAAACAAACAAAGGAAAATGTATGTATTTATAAGATATGTATGATCAAGATTTGAGTCATCTTAGGGTTTAGAAATTTTAAGATTGGTAGTTGTTGTAAAATAGTGTAAAACCCTAGGAAACTCATGAAGAACCCATGTCATAGGGTTTGTAAAATATATTTTAATGTCCAAAGTTTGTAATTGGAAACTTTAATTTCCTAGGAAATCCTAGATTGACTTCACAGTTTTTGGTATCGTATAATTTTCTTTGTTGTACTTGTCTTTAAGTATTGCAGGTATAAATTTGATTCCTGATAGAGAGCACTCTAAGGAAAAACCCTACAAGGTTTGTAAAATGAGCAACTCTAGATATGTCTATTTGCAAAAAAATATTTATTAAAAATATTTTAAAATTTTCCTTATATTACTAACTATTTTATGTTTAAGATCTTGAATCGTAAGATATTCTTGTTAGGAAGATCAATCACTAGATTGAATCTACCTCTATCATATCTTGTCATTTGTTCATTTTTGTGGAAACCCTAATTTTTAGGGTTCACTATAAAAATCTAACTTGTTGATGCTTAGAATATATTGTCAGTAATATTGAAACCCTAGGCTATTTAGGGTTTTTAGTCTAATAATATTTAGTTTTTTTCGTAATACTTTCGTAAAACCCTAATATTTTAGGGTTGTAATAAAACCCTAAACTTTAGGGTTTGGTGAATTATTGAAACCCTAGTCAAAATTGCTAAGGTTTAATGCTTGTATCCATGTGGAAGATTAGTATGAATGAAACCCTAGATGTAAACTTGCTAGTTCTAGGGTTTGTAAAAAACCAACTAAAGTATGTCATGAAATTCTAAAAAGCATATTGTTGAAACCCTAGATGTACACTATTTTATTTTATGGGTGTTGAGTCTAGTTTCTAGGGCTTAAATAATTGCTTTCACTATTATGTTGTTAGTACCTAAGATTTGACTTTGGGATCTAGGGATTATGTAAAAAAACCTAACAAAATATATTGAGTTGGATATGAAATATTATTCAAGTTTAAGCTATGAAAGTTTGACTACTTATGATTGATACTCTCTTCATGTTGATATGGTAACCTTGTATTGATGTCATACTCTTGTATATTTGTATTTGGTTAAGTCTAGATTTGAAGGTACACAATCTTCAAAATGTTGAAGATGTTCACCTATCTTGAAAATGACTTAATGATGAGCATCATTAAAAGAAGAACTTGATAAAGGGGGAGCTTTGATACCCTCCATGAGTTCATAAGATGCTGATAATAGAATTGAAGAAGATTTGAATGCTTTTTTGTAAAATGTAGCAAGATATGTGAGCAACATCAGGATAATTTAATACCCTTGTAACACGCTCCTCCCACATCTACCCAAGAAACTGACTATTCAGGATAAACATGAGATGAGAGGCCACTATGATATGATTCAACCTCCTAAGTCACATTAAGGAAGTGGAATCGACGAAAACACACCATAAAAACATGCAACATCATCAACAAAACCCTCAGAGGATGAGTCAACCACTCAGACAACTTGTCCCTGGGTCCCACTGCTGTTTGAGGTCTCTTGGGCCATATACGCTCTCATGATATGGGAAAGGGAGCGACTAGAAACCTAAAGTCGCTCTCATAGGCCTTCCTGCTAGCAACGGTGGACCAGAATTGCCAGTGTTGTGCCAACGAACCTCAGATTTAAGGCACTTTTTTAGGCTCAGAGTCTAGGTCACTGCCCAAAATGGACCCATATCTTCAAATCAGTAAGATAACATGGAAATGATAGTACTAAAGAAAATACTTGTTCAAGAACTTGACTGGACCCCTACTATCCATGACAAGCATTTCTTCAAACATATTACAAATGTATAATCTACAGGTGTAATTCACAATTCTGAGCATAGGGGTCTCATACTTAGCTGAGAATCACTAAGAACCATTAATTCCTCAATGCATCAACTACCATTCCATCCATTAGGTCATAGATACATTGAAAATTCAATTCTAAGTGAAAACATGATGAGAGACACACATGGCTACTGTCATAAAACACATACATAACCATCATAATAGCAACAGAAAATACTCATGAAAGTACAATCATATAGACCACATATAATCCATTAAAACGCTCATATAAATACAAGGATAAATAAACTTTCATTAATGATGAAAAATATAAACCCGGGATGGGACTTCCGTGTTCCACCCGACCATAGAATGGCTGACCCAAATCTCTTTTCAGCCATTCACCCCCGTGCCATATTCCAAGAATGAATGTGGGATCTCTTAGAACACATCAATTAAAACTCATCTGGGTTTCCAGAGGCCAACCGCCTTAACCCATCAAATAATGGTTCCACCTCATAGCCACACATCAAAAAACCATCATCAGATTGGTCTCCATCCAAGCCTTCCAGAGCGTTTGTTCCAACCAAGGCTTCCACGACTAGTAACTCAACCCACAACTATTGTCGAGCTTCCAGAGCATTTGTCCAACTAAGGCTTCCAGGACTAGTAGCACAACCCACTAAGGTCTTCCAGAGCATTTATCCAACCAAGGCTTCCAGTACAAGTAACTCAAGCCATGATGTTATAGGGCTTCTAGAGCATTTGTCCAACTAGGGCTTCCAGGAACTAATAACTCAACCCAAGCTAAGGAAACGTGAGAACCAACCATTAAAAAACAAGGAAGTAAACCCACAAAATCCATGGCTATCCAGGAAATGGAAAGGCTAGGAAATCCACTGTCAATCTAGGTAATCCTCCATGCCAATGGTAGATCATGAGAAAAAATCCACATGCATATGCCATGCATGCCAAAACTAGTGAAGAAATCATATATGCAACTTGGTACCTACAATAAAATATGATGTAGCTGCTGATCCCGATGCCTCCTTGTGATTTCCTGCTTTTTCTTTGCTTTCTTACTCCAAGAATCCAAGTATGCCACACCATCCAAGAGTGCTCCAAGAAAAATCTAAGTGTCCAAGAGTATGAGAGACATAATAATGAGAGAGAGATCCAACATTGAAATGACAAAAGGTTACCGACTGATCTTCAGAATTTTTTTATGGATGAGGCCTCTATTTTCTTCATTTTCCATTATTTTCCTTCATTTTCCTCCTCACATGCAACTTGTGACCTTTCACTTTCCTTTTCTCCTAATTTCCATTATTTTCATAAATAAATGTGCCAAAATACCTTTTTTCCTTTCCAAATCCTTATCCATTTCCTTTTCCAATTTCCTTAGCCATAAACAACCAAATGAACACCCCTTAGGATGTATTGCCCAACATTCAGCTTGGAATAAGTGTCCCATCAACTATGGTTATTGTTTTTAACTTTTATTATATGGAATTTTAACTAGGGCTATTACAGGACCCTCCCTCTTGCGGGACACCGTCCTCGATGTTCAATCACACATATACCTCAGCAACTTGCTGAAATAAGACATACGGCTCATGGAGCTTTATAAAAAAACTCGATGCAGTATTTACAATGAAAGACCTGCTCAAGATAAAATATCATGACACAAGGAAAACATATTGCATAGTGGAGATTTATAACAAAACTCATTACGATATTTACAATGATCATCCTGCTAAGTTCCAATCCACATTACATCATAACATCATGATAACATAACCACATGATAGCATAATAACATGACATCCATACCGCATAGTGGAGCTTTATAACATAACTCGCTATGATATTTACATCCATACACATGTGTACATATAGCAACATCATCAAGATATAGATACCAAAACATATGCCAAATCATATACCAAAGCATATATCGAACATATACTAAACACCATGTCTAAGAATATATAAAAACATCATATAGAATATATCAAACCATCATAAAGCATATATCAACCACCATAAAGAAAATACCAAACCATCATAAAGCATATACAAAACCAACATAAAGCAAACACCAAACCACCATAAGAAAAGACCAAAACACCATATCAAGTTTCTTTGCCTCAACTAGAAAACAAGGAAGGATACATAGCCCGCATATGATCTTCCATCTCCCATGTAGCTTCATCGGGCCCAAAGTGCTTCTATTGCATTTTAACTTGCTTGATTGCTTGGTTCCAGAGCATGAGCACCTTTTTATGCCATTTACACTAAGGGTCCGACTAGAATTCTCCATCTGGTTCCACTCGAAATACAAACCAATCAATTACATGATCAACATATTTAACATACTTCTTAAGAAACGAGACAAGGAAAACATCATGGAATTTCACTATTGGAGGCAGTGCAAGTTGATAGGCTATTGGCCCAATCCTCTCAATGATACTAAAGGGTCCACAAAACCATGGTGCCATCTTGGCACATGATCCAATTTGCAAGGAGCTCTTCTTCAGTTTGATGCGCAAGTATACCTATTCCCCAACTTGGAACTCCTTGAACAACCTGTCAACATAACTATTCTACCTATCCTGTGCTGCCTTAAGGTTTTTCTTGATCACCTACATTTCTTGTGTCATGTCTGCCAACATATATGGTCCAATCAATACTCTGCTAATCAGATCACTCCAACTAATAGGAGTGTTACAAGTCCACCTATACAATGCCTCAAAAGGACTCATCCTTAATGAATTCTAATGATTGTTGTTGTATGCAAACTCGACCAAAGGGAGATACTCTTCCCATTTCCCTTGCTGATGAATCACATATATCCTCAACATGTCCTCTAATACCCTATTGAACCTCTCTTTCTGTCCATCTGTCTGCGGATGATAAGCTATGCTGAAGGCCAACTCTGTGCCCAAACCTACAAATAAATCCTTCAAAACCTTGGAAGTGAACTTCACATCCTTGTTTGACATGATACTATTTGGAACTCCATGTAGTCTAACCACATCTTTGATGAATACCTGTGCTACGTCACTAGTTGAGAATGTAGACTTCACTAGAATAAAGTGTGCAACCTTTATCACCCTGTCCATAATGACCATGACAGAATCATGCTGCTTCACTTCTTTGGCAACCCTGTGATGAAATCTGTTAGTGTCAGTCTTTACAGCCTTCCATCAGTGATCAAATATGCTCTTACAAAGTGATTTTGAAGTGTCAAGGTCAAATTTTGTCATTTCAAAGAGTTTTCAAGCAAAATTTGGTCACTAGGCATTAGGTCTAGGGTTTGCTTTCACTCCTTCTAAAGTTGTCCAAATGGCGGTCTATGTCATCATTCAGCTGAATCTATCATCATTCATAGGGTTGTCATTATCATGTCAGTGTCTAATGAGTCATTTTACGTCTTGTTCATGCTTCAGTTGTGCCTTGGCAAGTTCATTTCCCTCTCCTAGGGTTTTGAAGCCAATTTCTCTTGGATGGTCAAATCAATGGAAAAACTTGTTTCCTGATGTTCATACACCTTCCCCTATCCTTAAATTACCATATCATACACTTCCCAACACTCAGATTCCCCAAAATCCTCATTTTTTGCACAAACCCTAGTTTCTAGCTACAACCTGGCAATTTTCTAGGTTTGGCCTGTGATTTGCCCTTTTGGACCCCTTCCCCTCACTCAATCTCTGAGATTCCACTTTTCCCTGCTGCCTAACATCCCTCCCCACTCCCAAAAATTTCCCCAAGAATTTAGAAGCCCCCTATCCCCTTCATTTCGCTTCATTTCGACCAAATTCCTTGTTTCACACATCAGGGCAAGTTTCACTCAAATGATGTTTCAGAGCAGTCAGAGATGAATTTTGAAAAATGAGAGAGGTTTTTGTCCACAATATGCCAAAGAAGAAAAACCTCTTTCACTTTTTGCACAGGTGTCATGGTTTTAAAGAAATGTCAAAAAGATCGGCGAGAACGAAGGTGCTCCAAGGACGGTTGGCCAAAACACAAAAACGAAAGAAAACGCCCGAACCGTTCCAAATTTTGGCCAAAGCCTCTTTGGCTGAGCATGGTACTTGATTGGGGACTCCCAGCCCAAATTTCAAGAAATTTGGAGAAAATTTTGTCATTTGTGAATTTTATTACAGGTTTTTCCCGTGTCGCGTCCGCGTCGCGCGCGCGGACATTTTGAAGGACTGCTCGGAATTTTTCAAACTTGGCATTTTGGAAAGGGAATGCCAAGAGAAAAATTACCAGTACTCGGGAGAAGTTTAATTTTGAGATTTGAGCCTCCAAAAGCTCAAAATACATCAAAAAAATGACTTTCTGCCCACTTTTTGAGTTGCAGAAAGTGACCTTGGAAGAAATGGTTTTTGAGGGGGAAAAACAACTCCAAATTCAGAAATTCCACTTGGGATGGAAAGTAGACAGACCAAGCTTTCCAATGAGCCATATTTCACCTGATTTGGACCAGTGGAACCCACTCAAAAGTTGCTGCAAAGGGGCGCGGCAGTGAGAACCAGGGGGCGCGGCAGTGAGAGCCAACTTTGCCAAAATTGACCTTTTTTGGTCAAAAAACATTGTTTTGACTATGGTTGATGATTTTTACTTGTAGATGATGGATAAATGTAATATTTTCATCACACTTTGATAGATTTTACCTCTCTTTACTCTTCTAGAAGCCTCCTTGATGTAAAAAGTGAAAAATTAATGCATGAATTAGTTAGCTAAGTAATAGAGGCAAGTTGTTGAGATGCCTATTATCTAGTGCTTAGTTTGGAATTAGTTCAACTGCTCCTAGAAGGATGAGCTCGACCCCTAGAGGCAAGGGAAGAGGTTACCTTCTATATTATGCACTCTCTTACTCATTTTGATGGTTGGACTCTAGAGGGAGAAGTGCTATTGTATTTTTGACTTGTATTCTCTGCAATTTTGAGGAAAAGGAAGGCCAGGGTTTTGCAGACTTCATTGTGGATTCTTGTGGATTATTATGTTGATGGTGTGTTTCCTACTGTTATTGTAAGTGTGTTTATGTGTTCCATTTCTTAATCTCTTGCTGCTATTTAAACAAAAGAAGTGATAAAGTTTGAATTTATGCATGCCATGCTCAGCTTTCAATTTTGTTTAAAATTTATGTT
>APFE030013793.1:10338-23796 GCA_000404065.3 Pinus taeda | reverse complement strand
TCACAGAAATCAAAATCCAGAGAGCTATTACTCATACCTTCTACCATACCTTTACCATGAAGTATTAGAAGGCCCTTCTCTCCAATATGTCCAAGCCTTTGATGCCACAGCATGGTCTTCTATCTAGACACCACTATATTTTCTGCTCCATTTTTAGGAACCATAGAACTATTGCACCCGTCAACAACAGTGCTACCTTGCAGCTTGTACAGAGTTCCAATATGAACTCCCTGCATCAATACCAGTGCTCCTCGAACCATCTTGCAGGTATCCTTCTGGAACACTGTCTTTACACCTGCATCATCCAACTTGCTTACAGAAATCAGATTTCTGGCCAACGCAGGAATATGCAGAACACCCGGGAGGGTTCTAACCCTTCCACCTTGCAACTTCAACTTTACTTTTCCGCGACCAATGATTCTAGCCTTCCTATCATCTCCTAAGAAGACATCACCACCATCGTATTTCTCATACTCGCAGAACCACTCTCTATGGGGAGTGAAGTGAAAGGATGCACCTGAGTCAAATAGCCATGCCTCATGATCTACATGTGTACTTGAAGAATCCAAGTACACATCCCCACCTTCATCTGAGGTGTTTTTTGCCTCTGCAGAAGGAGCATCATCAGATCCCTTTCCTTTATCAGGAGCTTTAGATTTACACTACCTTCTGAAGTTCCTTTCCTTTCCGCATTTCCAGCACACCACCTTTGTAGGTTTTCCTGGAGATTTAGATCTCCCTCTAGATTTAGATCTCCCACTCGATGACTTTTTTTTGTTTCTATTCTAGGACCATCCTCGTACAGACAAGGCATCACCATTCCGGCTGTCCATATTTTTCCGTCTCATCTCCTCCGTCAGCAAGGCTGAGACTATTTCATCAAACTGCAAAGCAGTTGCATTGCTACCTATTGCAATAACCAAACTATCCCACGAATCTGTTAGAGAACACAACAAACTGATGCACTTATCTTCATCTGAAATTTTAATATCAATAGATGCTAACTGACTTACCACAATATTAAATGCATTCAGAGGCTCTGTCACTAAGTCTCCATCTTTCATCCTCAGGTTATACAACTTTTTCTACAGGAAAAATTTGTTCACCAGAGAATTAGATTGGTACAAAGTCCCTAACTTGTCTCACAAAGCCTTTGCCATAGCTTCCCCTGATACATTTAGCAATACTGAATATGAGACACAAAATCATATTGTGCTCTTTTCCTTCCAATCCAACTTATTCCATTCTTCATCAGACACTCCCGTTGGTTTAGTACCCAGATCTACCGTGATCCACTGGTCTTTATCCACCAAAAAATCCTCCATCTTGAGTTTCCACAACTCAAAACTCTGACCATTAAATTTCTCAATCTCTATCTTTCCACTGCTTGCCGTCTTCTTTCACCACCAGAATCGATCTTGCAGATCTCCCATTGAACAGGGTCTACCACAGGCTCGAGTGAAACCTGTCAGAAACAAAGGCATCCCCTTGAAGCCAAAACAACTCTAATAACAAATGTAGGCTTTAACCCTGTACAGAAATTACCTACATACGAATTCTAAAACACAGAAAATAAACAATGTGAGATCATAACACATAAAACACATATACACAAAGATTTTCCCCTAGATCCCAAAACTGGGACTACCAGCTTGATTTTTTTTCATTATGTTCCTTTCAATGCTATAATACATATTTATACATGCCGAAGCATCTAATACCATGGACCGAAAACCATCGAGTCCAAGAAACATGTGCAAAAATCATGCACAAAACCATAGGTGGGTCCACCCAACCTAACATAGGGTCCAAAAGAAAATTTTTCTGGGGCGCTGCCCCGGACCCCATAAAGTGGGGTTATGGGTGCCCTTCAAACCCCCTGTTAACTACGTGAAAGAATATAACACAACCCAAAATTCTTATTAAATTTGGCCTAAGGGTTAATGTTGTCTTGATGCGCTAAAAACATTTGTAAATCGGAGTCAATAAAGAAAAGGGTAAAGGCAGAGTTTTATATGGAAAATCACATTGCAATAATATAAAGGGCAGACTTAGACCAAAGGCCTTAAGGACCCCCAATTGGCAATCTCCAATCATATCGCATCGAGAAAGGCTTACATATTGGAACCCCTGGGTAGGCTGATTGGCAATATGCCGATGTTGCGACGTGCCACAAGGCAATCGGCCATGGAGCAATGTGGAGGCAGACCCGAAATGTTATATTCCTTAGGCTAAACCCTTATTGGATTGATAAAATGTATCAAATCAAATTCTTGAAGGGATAAAGGCCTGGTGAGAGGACAAAGCGACTTGTGATTGCGATGAGTCAGATTGGCAAATCGGCATGGGCGAAGTATAGACCCCCAAGGCGTTGCAATTATGATATGCGATGTGTCAATATTGGTGAAGCACATCACAACAATGCAAGGGTTGTTGACATGCGATATTGTGATGAGTGGTGATGCGATCACATACTGACAGTTGGATCGCAGAGCTGATTGGACAGTGGAGATTTAAAGGGGAATATCACATCGCTGATTGTGTTAAGTCCATGGACTGGGGCTCTTTCCTGTTGCAATTTTGAAATGTGATTAGAGTGCAGAACCTATGGAATTATAAGCACGATTTCATAAATTTTGAAATCCGGATTTACGGGATTTCTTTGTATTTTCCCGTGTATTGATTTTTTTGGCCATTCACAAAGCGTTTGTGATATTGCGATGAACAAAAACCTGAGAGGGAGATAAGCACGATTCTATAAAATTTTAGTTCCGACTATATTAGCTAATGATGTGTTTTTAACGCGTTTCCTGTGTATTTCCGTTATGCTGCTATTTTTTGGATTATGGCAGGAGGAAGGCCAAATGACCGGGTTTCCCATGCCGATGGTTCATTCCAATTGTAAACTGGTTCTCTCGATTGAAACATGTGGGTTTCAATGATGAAGGACTATCACTGATGTGTTACAAAAAGTTAGAGAGCACAATCAGCTGAGTGTAGCTGAATGTTGCTAGGATTTGCTTGGAGGTCGAGCAAACCATTGATAACAAAGAGAGGCAGCGTTATGCTCAAGAGAAGTGCAGAGAAGCCCAAGAGGCTCAGAGATGCTTGAATGTTGAGTGTGAGCTAGAGCCAGAGCCAGAGTGAGAGCCATAGCCAGAGCCGAAGCCAGAGCCAGAGCCAGAGCTTGAAGGCCAGAGAGCCAAAGAGCAAAATAGTTGCAGAGACAAAGAGCCAAGCAAAAGCAGAAGCCACAAGAGGTTGGAGGTAGAACAACGGAGAGATCAATTGATCAAGCTATTGCTGGTGTCTGAGGTGTGCTGAAGACAGGAGAAGGAGTTCTAGAGACAAATGCAGAATTCTGAGGGAGTCAGAGAAGCCAAAAGCTTAAGAATATCAGAGCACTAACTGAAGGAGTCAAGTCCAGAGAAACCTAGACCTGCCTGCAGAGTATGGATAGCCAGCGAGATACGATGGTATTCTAAACACATAGGTTCAGTTGTAAACCAATGGAGTTGAGTGTGGAACTTGTGAAAGAAGTTCACCATAATCCCAAAGAGTCTAGTCGAGTTGACTAGAGCTCAAGGAGATGTAGCCCAAGATATCAAGGTGAACTCCATATTATATTGTTGCCTTATGTGGTTTTCTTATTTTCTACACTGTTTTACTATTATGTGTTTTATTTCAGTTTAAGAAAATGAATATAAGCACTCAAACAGATTAAAGGCAAACAAAGACATACACCTACTTCAAGTTCTTTTAATTCTGAAAATTATCAATCATAAGCATAGATCTTGGAGGTTGTTTAAGCTTTGGAGTGGGAGAGGTTCTTGTAAGCTGACAAGAAGCCTTTAGGTCCCCATTTCAAATCACGAATGATGGTAGCTTATGTCTGAGAAGAGATGTGGTAGCCATATGCCTCTTAACTATGTTACAATGAGGCTTAAAGGCCTATTTATTATTGAGAAACAATGGAAAACCCTACACATCAAAAAAACTAACATTTAGAGATGAAGCACCAAAATTGTGGTTCCATTTGGGTAAATTGGTATATGAACTTCTCGAGGTTGTATCTTTGGTATATGATCTTTGTTTGGCTATCATAAAATCTTGTTTCAAAGATATCGAAGAGGAGGCCAAAAATAATTTTGTAAATTAGATTGGCGCTTTTCTGGCCTCTCCTTTTTGACTAAAAACGTCTTTTAGTCCCTCAAAACAGCTCTAGAAGTTTAGGACCTAGAAAAATACCATAAATAGTAAGTTTTGCTACAATTAAGGAAACTGAAAGAAACAATAGTGGGGATCCAAGTGGAATGGGTGGGTTGCCATCAATATCCACTTGGATCAATAACATCCAAATTACTTAATGAAATACCAGCCATCGGAAAATTGTATATGTAATAATCCCAAGACACCATCAGTTCACCAAAAAGGCCCAGATCCCATATGCTCATCCAAGAAGAAAAAAATATGTGATGTTGATGAGGTAGCTAAATCTAGTTTAGGTCGTATATACCCAAATTATTAATGAGTCTAAGAATAGAAACAAGTAGGGAATGATTTCCAATAAATCCTTTAATAAGATCAAGGCCAATCAACACCAATCTCCCAACACCGATAAAACTATAATATGTATTATTATTATTACATACTTCCACCTCTCTTTAATTAGAAAAGTAACATTTGTATAATAATATACTAGAAATTTCTTGTAAGAAACAAAAAACAAAAAATGGGTCTTACTAAAAGGGTGACAATATTTAATAATAAATGAATAACAATACATATGATCTACCAGCCTAGATCCATTTTAACTTTGGACTGCTAGAACTCAGAGAGATTAAATCTCTTTTCACTCTAAAGAAATTTACACCTCCATAAATTTGATCACTTTTAGATATTTAGTGGATCTAGAATTATAATGAATCTAAGCTAGTATATATATATATTTATATATCATATATATTATATATATATATATATATATATATATATATATTTATACAACAAATTATTGGTCGTTAAACTTAAAACCAAAAAATGTAAATTAGCTATTTTAGTTTTTATTTTATTTTAATTATTAATTTTATTTCTTATTTTTAAATTATTATTTTACTTTTTTTTTATATAATTTAATCAATTTACCTAAAATAACCATACATATCATTACTACATCTCTTCTATAACATAATCAGACATGTCAAAACAGGAATCGGTTTGTCTTTAGGGGCTATATGAAGTTTATCAATTTTTTCAGACAATTCTTCAATAGATTCTTGAGTAGATTGTTTTCCCATTTCTACCTTCCTTTTAACATCTTCTATCCTTGTTAAGGTTCTTTAACAAAAAATTTCAATACAATAGTGGAATAGTTTAAATCATTTAGAGTTCCGTTAATACTATTTACAGAGACTTGTATACTATCAAAATCTTTTTTAACTTCAATACACTTCGCACAATTTATTTCTAGCCCTTTAACTGTTGTATTTGTCCAGTTTATCTGTTCACTAGCTTTCTGTATCCTACCATCAATGCCAAGGGCACTATCATCTTTTATGACCAACAAAATGGCTTTAGCATTGTTATGTGCTTCTCCTAATACAATTCCTTTGTAAGGAGGGAAGGTGGTAGGAGTTTCAATTTTACTGCCATCTATGGCAGTCCAGGAATGTTTTGCTGAGGATGATTCAACATCTACCATTTGCACATCTATATTTTCTTGCTTCCCCTTCCATTCATAAAAAGACAACCAAACATTGTTCTTTTGCATGTTTTCCATTCATGGGATAATATGATTTTTTCTTGGTATGGAGTGGTAAGGTCAAAACTTTCAGCCTTAGGATGAGTGTATAAATCCCAATTAAGCATATTTTTCATCCATTGATGATCAATTGTATGCTTCCTACATGCTTCCATAAATTAAAATAACTTGTGCATTTTTGGTTTTGACGACTTCTTACAATTAGAAGGCACAAAGTTGTCAAATCTGGATTGAGGAATTACTTCATCAAGTTGTTCCAGATATCCTAGACCATAGCAAGGCATACCAGTAGGATGAATTCTGCTAAACATGTCTTTGAGGTGGGGTCTTCATTTTCCAAAGTTGGAAGCTCATGAATCATTAATACATGATTAGTATAATGAGGGAAAGGTATTCCAAAACACTTAGGATTTGGACACGTAGTGACAAAAGTTGTAGGAGGAGATACTCCTGTCCTTGGATGGTGGTTCTGATGTATGACAGAATCAGCAAGGCTACTGAGATTTATCTTTTGATTGTAGCTTGGGCAAATGACTTACTGGGATGAAAAATTTGCAATATGGGCATATTCAAAAAGATCTATATGAGGGCAATTTATAGATGGTGTAAAAGAACTGGAAAAATCAACTACTTGTGGATCAATATACATGGATGATGCTTTGCAAGCTAAATTGATTCTTCTGTGATCTATTGTAGATATTCTAGGAAAGGATACTATAGCCGATGATGGTACTTCTTGTATGTTAGCAAAAGTAATCTTTTGCAATGTTGGAGGTTTTGGGTTATCAACAACCCAATTTTCTAGGAAACTTAGGTCCTCCCATTTAATAATCTGATGTTCTAACTTTTGATTCTGGGTATCTGTTAGAACAACCACACTATATTTGGATTCTTTGCTTGGAGCATGTAGAACTCCAGGATAGAGGGTATTTGTGTGTCTAAAACAACCACAAGCTTGAATGGAAATATTATTTCTCTTTTCTTCATATCAAACCCTGCTATTTGAATTTGTAGTTGTAAAATATCCTTGATGTGCTCATCAAATGTATATATAGAAAAGTTGGGATAAAAATCAAAGTATACTGGTCCATTTGATAATGGAGCAACCATTCCTCCTATTAATGAATCTGAATACTTGTTATGTGTCAGATCTCTGACTATGACAAGAACAAAAGTATTCAGTCCTCTATGGACTAAGGGATTGAACCCTACCCTTATGCACCCCAGATGCAAATATTTGGTTCCTAGTCTTTTGGCTTTAGCCTGAAGTTTCTTAGTGTCAAGAAGAGAAAGTGTTTGTACAAAATCTGAGTTCTCTTGTATTTGACTAATACTTTCTTTGATAGATATTCTAGTTACAGCTTTAATATGCAACGTAGATAAGTCAGCATATACTTCTGACGAGGAGATACTGGGCAAACACCACTTAGGTGCAGGCTGACTTGCCAAATATTCAAGTTCTGTAGAATTTATAACCTTTTTAGATGGTGAAGCAAACATATCTCGTAATGGGTTTTCTTTAGCTTGTTGTTCAGCTTTAAGCTCTCTGAAAGAGACTGATCTTCTACAGTTATCCATTTTAGAGACTTATAGATTTTGAGTACTAACCGTAATGAACCAAACGTTACTAGCTCTGATACCAATTTTCTGCAGGGGCTTCAGATGTGAAGCTTACTCTCATTGAGTCTCTTCTTTGTGATCAATACACGAACTCGTACACAAACCTTTGGACTTTCACACTCTAGCGTCCTTCACATGGCCTCTTTCCTTTAACAAACTGGTGTTTCTCAGACCTCGGAAAACCTCAAGCGAACCTCTTGTCTCGTCGATACTACCTCAATAGACAGCTTTAACACATGCAGAAATGAAAAATGTACTCAAGTGGAATGTATCATGCTCAGAAAAAGGACACTCATATATTTATGCAAAAATTTCTTTACAAATTCAGAGAGAAATTCTGAAGCTGCTTTCGAGAGATAGACTGTTTAGGCATTTATTAGATGTTGCGACTTGTCAAGCAAGAAGCTATCTGAAGACTTCCTGGCCTTTCACAGACTCTGTCTTAGAACTTGAATTCTTACGAAAACATAGAGACTCCAAAAACCTAAGAATTTGGCCATTTTAGGTTTTCACCAGAGCTCTCACTTTGATGCGTAAGCTTCTCAGATCCGACTCTAAAGAGATGGAAGCAAGAACTTACTCCTCGGACTCAAAAACTCAAAACCATAACCAAAATCACACTCACACTCCAAATGCCCAGAATGAGCCTTACTCCTTCCTTATATAGTAAAATGAGGGGAAAAACATCTGACAGTCAAGTAGATAGATTCAGTACTTTCTTTCGTCAATTGAAGAGATGTGGTTCAAAGCTCACCAAAAGTCGGAGAAGTGCTCCAAGTCTCGTGATTGAAGAATATTCATAATAAGTTGCACTGTGGAAGATTTGAACAAATCCAACAGAAAACATTGTAATGTAAATAAAATTTTACATAGTGGATGCTTTTAAATAGAAAAGCCCACGAAAAAATTGGTCACATTCAGTCTTGTGACTAGACATAATTATTACACTGTGGAAGCTTTAAGGACAAGCCCACGAGAACCATTAGTCCCCCAAGGGTGTGGTTCCTGGAAATCTTAACTGAGAATGTCTACAAGAATCCCAAGCCTTTGTACAAATTCTTCGTACAATCATAGGCTTTCTTAAGATGATTTGGTGTTTAATCTTAGTCATGACTAACCATTCATGGTGTCTTTTCATATAATAACCAAGAATTTGATTTTCTTGATAATTATTGACATCTCCAATAGTGTTACATGGAGAATGCCAACATTCAGTTAAAAATCTACAAGTGTCACATTCATATCGAAAGTCATGCAGGAAGAAAAAAGGATCCATAGTAGTCTTATTGAGGCCGAAATCGTTCCACCATTGTTTAAGCCATTCAGCTTGCCATTGTATTTGTGTGGTCCCTATGGCCCCAAATTTTACTCTTTTGTAGTGAATTTCATTTTTTCCATCTACATTCATGATGTCCCACCACAAATTTTTGTAGCCTGAAAAGTTGTAAATGGTATCCGAGAAGATAATGCTTGGATTACCCCATGGCCACATTTCTAGCATGTCATACCATCCTGACCATCTGGTCCAATTTATGGAAAGATATTTGTGGAAGATTCTCCTCTAGTTGCTCCCTTCTGTCTAGATCACAGTGATATCTTTAAATTTTGGATAAGGGATTCTTCAACCAAATGTGCAGACATCATACTCCTCTGATACACCATGTTGTGTATCCATTTGCTACCTTTGGGGTAGACTTTCCTTTGAGGTACTAAGTGCTGAATATTTGAATGAGGTTCCAAATTTCCATCGAGCACTTTTGTGTTTCTTAGATACCATGTTGGTTTCCATTTGGAACAGTATTCTTCCTAGTTCTGTGTTTCAAAAATACTTCTCAGAGCACTTTCCTTTGTTGATGCACTTTTGTATTCTTGGGAGACAATTTGATTTGAAGAAAGAAGTTGGCCTATGTCATTGGTCAAATGAGAAGGACTTCAAATATATGGTACTATTATCATGTATGATTGATTCTATTTACATTTAATTAGTGGAAAAACTTTACTTTCATTTATATGTGAAATGTATTGTTTCTATTAAGCGTTAATTGCACTGTTGTATGATGCCTAGTTGAAGTTGTGATTTTCATATATAACTCATCATATATGCGATATATTTTATAAATTCCTTTGAATAACTATTTAGTCAAAGGAATTATCTTTTACGTTATCATCTCTATTTAGTTGTGTTCAATCTTTATTATCACATGCTAAATATATATCCTTGTAGATCACATATCACACAAGAACACCCGAGTTTATATTAGAATAAGTTAGTTAGAGGAATTGCATTTTAGAATAGATTGCTTAGATTATCATTATTTTATTGCAAAGCACTCATAAGACACCCACTCTCATCTTGTAACCCACAGTGGGAAACTGGTCCCATTATCCCCAGTCAGAGCCACCACTTTAAACAGAAAAGGAGTTGTCTTAAGGTCTGGACTGAGTGGTTATCCCCCATATTTCAGCAACAGAATTTTGAGGCCGCAACAGTGTGGAAGAAGTAGAATATTTGGGACACATTTTCAGTCATGAAGGAGTGAGGTTTGATCTAGAGAAGATTCAAGAAATGCAAGATTGGCCCGAGCCAAAAAATTGAAGAGTTTGAGGGGATTATTGGGTCTCACTGGCCACTATCATAAATTTGTCCGCAATTATGGATGCATTGTCAGACCCATCACTAATATTTTTAAGAAACAATAATTTCTCTCGACTGATTTAGCTCAACAGGCCTTCTTCGCTCTCAAACTGACCATGTGCTCGATTCTAGTATTGGACTTACTCGACTTAACCAAATGTTTTGTGATTGAACGTGATGCTTCAAGTACAGGTATTGTCGTCATATTAATGTAGGAAGGTAGACCATTGGCTTTCCCTAGTAAACAATTCAGTGGCAAACATTTGGGTCAATCTAATTATGAGAAAGAAATTATGGCCATCTTACATGAAGTAGACACCTGGTGACCATACTTATTGGGGCGACATTTCCAAATTCGTAAGAACCATGATAGCATAAAATATTTTCTAGAGCAACTTCTATCATCGCCACAACAAAATAAATGGTTTTCCAAAACGATGGGATATGATTATGAGATAATCTATAAGAATGGGTGTGAGAATGTAGTGGTTAATGCCTTATCGTGCCAACTTGAGGATGAGAGCACCCTTCTACCACTCTCTCTACCCATACCATATTGGATTGAAGAGTCCCACAATGAATGGTTAGCCCACCCCTCTTTGTCCTAACTCATTAATAACTTAATAGAAGATCCTAATTCCTCAACAGACTACTCTTGGATGGATTAGATTCTTCGCTATAAGGATCAACTAGTGTTATCCCCAACCTCCACCCTCAAAACTCGCATCTTGGACGAGTTGCACTCATCTTTAAATGCAGGAAATTCAGGATTTCAGAAGGCTTATGCATGAGCACGTCATTCTTTCTTTTGGACGATCATGAAGAATGAAATTCTTACTTTTGTATTTGCATTCCTTAGAGATCAATTGCTTGAACCATTTGCATTCCTCCCAGTTTGGCAGGCAGCTTTCTTATGAGTGCATTATGTGAGACATTAATGTAGAACTGTAGGTTATGAATGCTATCCAGTTTCAGTGGCATCACGCCGCTTAGCTGGTTGTGACTGAGGTATAGAAGCTCGAGACTGGAACAACCCCCAATATTGTCCGGTATTTTACCACTGAATTTGTTGTAGCTGAGATATAATCTTCTTAGCTATTGCAAACTTGCAAAAACATAACATCATGAATTTCTCTAGTAAACTCGTTTCTGGAAAGGTATAGTTCAAACAGAGCTTTCAATTAACTGAATTGATAGGAAATATTACCTTCCAAGTTGTTCTTAGATATATGTAGCAGCTGAAGAGTAGACATGCCTCCTAGTGCAAAAGGACTTAGCTAGTTGTGACTGAGGTCTAGAAGCTCGAGACTGGAACAACCCCCAATATTGTCTGGTATTTTACCACTGAATTTGTTGTAGCTGAGATCTAATCTTCTTAGCTACTGCAAACTTGCGAAAACATCATGAATTTCTCCAGTAAACTCGTTTCTGGAAAGGTATAGTTCAAACAGAGCTTTCAATTGACTGAATTGATAGGAAATATTACCTTCCAAGTTGTTCTTAGATATATGTAGCAGCTGAAGAGTAGACATGCCTCCTAGTGCAGAAGGAATTTCTCGAGAGAGAAAATTGTCTTCTAGACTCAACAGAAGCAATCCAGTGAGGTTGCTAATGTCGTGGGGTATCTTACCAGTGAAACAATTCTCACCCAAACTGAGAGAACACAATTGAGAAAACTGGCCTATGCTTCTGGGCAAGTCGCCCTTGAGATCATTCTTCTGAAGAGTGAGTATTTGTAGATTGGTGCAGTTAGAAAGCGTTTCAAATATGGGAATAATTTCCGCACTAAACAAGTGATTGTCCTCAAGAAAGAGGTTCCTTAGAAGCCGGAGCTTACCAAATTCTTGAGGTATGCCTCCTTTGAAGAAATTGTGAGATAATACAAACCGTAAAAGCTGAGAACAATTTCCTAAAGATCTCGGAATAATACCGTTTAATCCGTCTCCCCAGACTAGTAGGGCCTTCATATTTGTGATCTTTGTGCCTATCTCCAACGGGATTTCTCCACTGAGATTGTTCACACACAAATCTATTATGTGTAACTCCATACAATTAAGCAGTGAGTGTCGAATTCCCCCATTGAGTTGGTTTTCCTGAAGAGACAAGTTTTGTATTCTAGCGAGCAAACCAAGCTGAGAGGGGATGGAGCCACTGAGGAAGTTATTTCCCAGATCCAAAGTTTCCAGCGCAGAACAATTTCCAAAAGATTTGGGCACTTTCCCTATCAATTTGTTCCCGTACAGTGAAATGATCTCTAAATTGGAGAGCTTGGTTCCTATCTCCCATGGCATTTCACCAGCAAGTTTATTGCCCTGTAAGTATAAGAAGCGCAACTCTGTACAATTAAGTAGAGAAGGTGGGATTCCTCCACTGAACTAGTTTTCTCGAAGAGAGAGAGTATTAATTCTAGTGAGTAAGCCAATTTGAGAGGGGATAGTTCCAGAAAGGAAGTTATTTCTTAGATCCGGAATCTCCAGTGCAGAACTATTCACCATGGATTCAGGAACTTTTCCTGTCAATCTATTCCCGT
The DNA here is from genome assembly GCA_000404065.3 of Pinus taeda. Taxonomy (NCBI): domain Eukaryota; kingdom Viridiplantae; phylum Streptophyta; class Pinopsida; order Pinales; family Pinaceae; genus Pinus; species Pinus taeda. The sequence goes on along the minus strand of APFE030013793.1, from coordinate 11,250 downwards.
ACAATGAAAGATTTTGCAGGTTTTGTAATTGGCTAAGACCACTTGGAATACTCCCTATCAAATAATTGGAGGAAAAATTAAGCAACCTGAGCGCAGTGTAATCTTTCAAAGCCTCTGGAATGGCCAAATTCAAGTCATTCTTACTAAGTAACAATTGCTTTAAGTGACCCAACTTGCCCAATTCATTCGGGATTGCACTAGAGAAACTGTTATAAGCGGGATTCAACATGCCAAGAAACAAGAAATTACCAAAATGTGGAGGTATAGTCCATTGAAGGCTCATGTTGTATAGATTTAGCCTAGATACGCGCAGTTTCAGGTGGTGGCGGGTGACACTAGTCCAATTGCAGACATGATTGTCAACATCCCAGTTCGCCACGACCTAGGAAGGATCATGTGTGACATAGCTTTTGAATGCTTACAGGGCTTCTATATCGACCTGTATTCCTTCCCGACTTTTCTCATAATGGTCAATCAGATGGGCGTTTGCATAAACAAGGATGAGCATTAGCACCGTGCTGAGGATAAAATCCCTGGAAGTTGCCATCGGCTCTTCAGATCGGAGATTGATAGAATTAAGGAATTAGATTTAATTTCTCTCGCTTGGGGATTTTATATGTATCTTGTTCAATGATAACAGTGTGGATATTAAATAGATTTGATAATTGTGTCTGTGGCACAAAATTTTCGTGGATTTTCCGTTTTTGCTGACTCAATCAATATGGGTGACTCATGTCGTCCAGCTCAACTAGCAGATGGTGTTATCTTTAATCAAATGACCAACTAATGGTCATTAGAGTTCTAAAAAGAAATTAATGATGTGGTGTTATCTTTGATCAATTGACCCACTAACTGTCGTTAGAGTTTTATAAGTAAAAAAAAAATTTAAAATGTTAAAATATGCTTTTTCCT
>APFE030013792.1:207287-227872 GCA_000404065.3 Pinus taeda | reverse complement strand
GTCAAATTTTAGATACCACTGCCTTGGAGCCTGTTTTAAGCCATACAAGCTCTTCTTCAACTTGCACACTATTTTCTCCTTCCCTTTCACCTCATATCCTTATGATTGCTGCATCTATATCTCTTCCTCCAAATCCCCATGGAGAAAGCTTGTATTTACATCTAACTGCTGAAGACGCAAATCTTCAACTACTACTAGACTTAAAATAGTTCTGATTGAAGTCATTTTAACAACAGGAGAAAATATTTCATCAAAATCGATACCTTTCTTCTGTGCAAACCCCTTCACCATAAGTCTAGCTTTGTACCTCTGTTTTCCTCCATCTTCTTCCTTCAGCCTGTAAACCCATTTATTCTTCAATGTAGTTTTTCCTGCAGGCAACCTGACTAAGTCCTAAGTCTGGTTATGCATTAAGGAATCCATCTCTTCTTCCATGGCTACCTCCCACTTCTTCCTGCTTTCAACCTGCATTACTTCTTCATAACATTCAGGCTCACCAGAATTAGCCAACAATAAATAATATAATGAAGGAAAGTATCTTTCAGGGGGTCTACTTATCCTGGTAGATCTTCTAACACCACTTTTAGGTGTTTGGGGTGCCTATTGCTGTAGTGGTGGTTGTTGTTTTTGTGGTTGTTGATTATTATTATTTTTAGGCACCTTTACTTTTTCAGTGATTTCATTAAGAACTGGGTATTCATTCTTTTCTTTCTCCTATTTCTTTTCCTGCAACTGCTTCTTATACAAGACCTTTTCATTGAATATTACATCTCTACTCCTAATGATTTTGTGATTTTTGTAATCATATAAGAGATAACCAAAATCATTAACACCATATCCAATAAAGGTACATTTCTTTGACTTTGCCTCAAGCTTTGTTCTATTTTCTTTATCAATATGGACAAAGGCCTCACAACCAAAAGGCTTTAAAAGAGAGTAGTTTACCTTTTTACCTGTCCATGTTTCCTATGGAACGCCACCATCCAAGGAACTTGAAGGCCCTCTGTTTATTAGATAAACAACAGTATCTACAGCATCTGCCCAAAACTATAAAGGCAATCTTGCATGCAATCTCATGCACCTTGCACGCTCCATGATTGTTCTGTTCATCCTTTCTGACACACCATTTTCTTGTCGTGTTCTTGGAAATGTCTTCTCTCTACAAATTCCATGCTCTGAATAGTACCTATCAAACTCTTTGTTGCAATATTCACCTCTATTGCCTAATCTAAGACACTTCAATTTCTTTCATGTCTCAATCGCAACCAAAGATTTCCATTTCTTGAAAGTATCAAATACATTAGATTTATTATTAATACAATAAATCCAAGTTTTTCTAGTTGCGTCATCAATAAAAGTAACATAATAACAAAAGCCACCGAGAGATGATACCTGAGCAGGTTCCCATACATCTGTATGCACATGCTCTAATTTTTCACTCTTCTTTTTTTTTCCCAACTCTGAGAAATTTGACTCTCTTCTATTTTCCATAAATGCAATTCTCACAGAAGTCTAAATCAACATTCTTCAAACCTGACAACAAATTCCTTGAATGAAGAATCTTCATCCCCTTTTCACTCATGTGTCCGATCCTATGATGCCATAATGTTGCATCTGCTACTTTGTAAATTAAAGCATTAACAGAGTTAGAAATACCATTCCATAAAGACAATGTACCAACCTCTTTGCCTTTTGATATTACCAGGGCTCCTTTGGTGACCTTCCAAGATTTATCTGTGAAAGTCATCACACAACCTTGACCACCTAACTACCTTGTTGAAATCAGATTTTTCTTTAGATATGGAACATGCCTTACCTCCTTTAGTAGCCATTGGTTTCCATTCTGTTGTTTTACAAGAATCTTACCCATTCCAACAATTTTATAGGGTTTATCATCACCCAAACGGACTTGTCAAAAATCTCCTTAAACATAGTCATGAAAGTATTTCGTATCAGGTGTGGCATGGAATGAGGCCCCTGAATCTACCACCCAGGAATCAGTAATATTTTCAAAAGAAAGAATCAAAGCATCTTGTAACACCTCACCTATCACATTTTCTTCATGATTGTTTTCTTGATGTGCATCTCCTTCTTTTCCCTTCCGAGATCTACAGTGTTTCTTTAGGTGTCCTTTCTTTCTGCATTTCTAGCACACTATCCCCGATTTGGACTTGGATCTACCTTTCCTTGATTTACTGCGATATCCTAAGCTCTTTCCTCTTTCCATTTTTCTTCCCCTTGAATCTGCACTCAAAGCATTACCCAATGTCTCACTAGAGCTTTTTCATCACATTTCCTCGCTAAGGATAGCACTGACAACATCATCAAACTTTAAAGTACTAGATCCAGAAACAGAGTTACTAATGGCCATTACTGAACCATTCCAACTTTTTGGTAATGAGAACAAGAATAACAAAGCTCTAACTTCATCATCAAATTTTACCCCTACAGAACATAACTAACTTGTAACAGTATTAAAATCATTTAAATGGTTTGCAACAGATCCACTTTTCGACATCTTCATATTAAATAATTGTTTCATAAGAAATACCTTGTTTGAGGCTAAGAGTTTTTCATATAGTTTCTCCAATGCCTTAATCAAACCCTCTGTCATTGTTTCCTTCGAAATGTTGAAGGAAACCGATGTTGCGAGGCATAACCATATTGTTCCGAGTGCCTTTCTATCGAGAAGGTTCCATTCTTCATCTGTCATACCCGTCGGCATCTTTGTTTTTCTGCCCAATGGTAGGTATAGATCTTTCTGATATAGATAATCTTCCATCTTCATCTTCCACAACGAGAAGTTTTGGCCGTTAAATTTCTCGACCCTAAACTTACCATCTTCTGCCATTTCTCCCACTTGAACGAGGAACCCTTCTTTCCTGCAAGTTTATCAGCCAAATTGACCTTCGGTTTTGGTACCAGTTGTTAGAAAATTATATGTTACGAAGCAATGGAACACATAAAATATTGCAGAAATATAAACACAGAAAATGCATAAAACAAGAGAGACACAGATATACGTGGTTCACCTATTTTGGTCTATGTCCAACCCAAACAACCAGTCCTTCCTTTCTATTATCCAACAAAATGAAGAGGCACAACCTACAACAGATCCGCTATAATATCCTCTGTTTTCTCTCACAGCCTCACCTCTCTGCTTCTTGCTCAGAGAATACACGTATATTACACAGACTCAATACAATGCCCTCATATAAAGAGAGGGGTTGCCTTCTAGGGCAAAAAACCCTTAACTAAACATAAGTTCTACCATCAGATCATCTACCTAATGAATGGCCCAGATTGACTAGAAATTACTATACTTTTACAAGGCAATTTTAAATCTATTTTTATCTTCGGGGGCGTTTCCCCCGAACCCCCGCAAGGGGGACAAGTCCTCCCCCCACGCACCCCCACATGGAGGGGTGTACAAACTTCCTGGGGTATACATCTGACTAAAACAAATACCTCTAAACAATCATGCTCCATTCTCAATAGAGTGCATGGTGTCACCTGGAAGGCTGAGCATCCAACAAAATGGAGATTTGTGAAGTATGAATGCAAGCAACAAACCAACATGTTCGTCAGTAAACTCATCTTCCTCATAAATCATGGAAATAAAGTTATGTAAGTGCTCAGGCCAGGCCACTTCTTCCTCACCATTATACGTGTGAGTGGACAAGAGATTGAAAAGCTTCCCCGAGATGGAGACATCTTCACGATTCGAAAAACACCTTGGGGGAAGAAGAATGAAAGACTCCATGAAAGATATGTAGAGGTTCAAAACTGGATGAGAGGACATTGCTTGTCATCAAGACCTCCTTTTAGCACCAAAAATGTTGACAGTGCTAGAACCGCGAAGATGTTAAGGGGATCTCCCTGGTAAGAATTCCCAATTAGACCTCAGACCATTTGGTGTAGGAGTCCCAGCAGTGGGTCATAAGGTAATCCCTTGACTGCAATGTCGCACAAAGGAAAGTAAGCTAACTCTATCAGTAGCAAGGGTGCACCTGGTGCAAAGAGTCAACGAATGAGTATGAGAGGTTCCAACACTTCAAAGGGAGAGAAAGGTGAAGATGAGTTCTAGGTTGAAAGGGATCAATCCCAACTCAGCTAGGAGCACACAACACAAAGGACATGCACAGCTTCCGGCAGAGAAGTCGACACAGATGCGACAGTCACAACATAAAAGGTAATATAACACGACTAGCACTCACAAATCAGTCCAAGACGAGTGTGATGGTTGATATAACAAGGTTCAGAGAAAGGTTTGTCTGATGTCCGACAGAGCAGTTAACATGGACAGTGACAACATTAACAACATATGCAACACATTAACAACAGGATTCATATAATTACATACAAATTAGTTCATATACAACTACGTAAGTTAAACAACATATATCATTAAGGCAACCAGAGCAGACCAAATACAATAACAACATATCCATGAAAATGTGCTAGATTTTATTATATAAAAAAGTGTAAGTCACAATCATACAATACACCATGTAAACCTGCTAGCCCCATCATTGGAACATTACAGCCACATTCGCCGGCTCCTCCAAAGAGATGTCCTAGCTCCGTGTAGTGGAGAAGCCAAGGCGTGTTACAATATTGTCCAAGCCTTCTTCAAGATAGTCTTAGTAGAAGCTTGGCTGACCAAAAGCCCTTACAATGAGTTATGAGGGACTATTTATAGAAAAGGGTGAGGTGACCCTTAACATTCCCCTTTGTGACAGTTCAACTACCCTCATGAATCTTCACCTACTTTATGACTGTTACATCCAACTGTTGACACTCGACTTACACTTGGCATGACTCATCATTACAATGCACATGTACTCATGTGAGACAACATGGCTTGAGCAATCCTTGCAAGACACCATTGACACTTGGTCCACTATGATGAGACCAACTCTTTAACATGCTTGTGCATGCACCTCATGGTGACATCTTGCTGAAGTGAACTCTTGCCTCCGTTGCAACTAGTGCATTGGTTCAGACCCTTCATTAAACTTGTTTGCTAACATGTGCATGGTCTTCTTGGGTATGGTTGAACCGGAAACGTATTGATGCATAGTTTCCGTGCTAATCTTCAAGTGTGTGCTAGTAGTCATGCACATCAACTTGCTGAAGTACATGTTTAACCCCAGTCAGACTTTCTTCTTGTCTTCACCTTGGTGAGTGTGTTGAATGGGTTGGATTGCATGTGTGCACTCAATGACATGCATGTTGTTGTATCCCTTGCATGTGATTAACAACATTTCTCACCATGTTTACTCTGTGTCAGCTATTGGGATAGATCCTTAACCTGTATTGGCGTAGTTTCATCCGTGAGCGCATGTTGCATCCATTATTGTTCCTCTTCCTATTGCAACTCATTGGACTGCCTATGCAGCTTCATGTGCTTCCTCAGTTGTTGCTTCAACACATGCAACTCCTTCTTTGTTCCATATTCTACCTTCACGCGATCTCCATGTCACATCATCACTTCATAGCCTGAGTCTTCAAAGTTTCTTTCATTATCAGTGGATCTACTTGATCTTACAACTTTGCTCTGCCTCTATGTTTTCAACAACCTTCCTCTTGCATTTGCTGCATTAACTGGATTCGGTATGTTGCCCTCAACTACTATTCATGATGCTGCTCATTGTGATGTTGTTGCTTGATGTTCTTTTCTAGGAACAACTTGATGTATTTGTGAGTAGGTAAGCCGATGGACACTTGATCAACTGCATCCCCAAGTGTGCTTTGAACGATGTCTTTGTCTTTGCTCTCTTTGAAACCATTGTACCTATACTGTTCAGAGGCAGATGAACACCTGCGATACCTGGAGACATGGAAACACTCATAGCAAGCAATATGTTAGTCGAAAACCAAAATGAACATGAGAACTGACTTGCAACATACCTAGGTAAATGATCATGAAGGTTGCGCAATTTCAATCGGGAGGTTGGGAGACCGACTGCCAAGATTGTACAAGGCATAGTCTGGGCTACTAAGAGACTGATTGACTATTGGAACTACGCAATGCACAATCCAGTCGGGCAGTTAGTTGCTAGGATTGCGCAATTCCAGCTGGGAAAGACTGCTAGCCCAGGGACAGATTTGCACAAATGTTTGGGCCAAGTAGCCACTAAGCTCTAGAAATGTACAATTCAGTCCAAGAAGCCAATGTTGGGCCATAATGTGAAAATATGGATAGAAAGGTGAGCTTTCCTTATCTAGATTCCACAATGTAGCCTTGGTGAAGGCAGAGACCAGGCCAAGGTTGGAGCAACTTGCCGACGGGAAACTAAAAGAAATTAAGTCAATGAAATGCATTGCGACACTAAGTTATAGAAGAAGTGATAAACAGTGCATGCAAAACATGAATGGAAGATTGAGTAAACAGATCAACATGCATGTGGGCGAGGCAGTTCACCTGTTGGGCGTACATCTGTGAAAAACAATTTCATGCATGCGACAGCAGTGAGATAGCAACGAAAACTGAAACAGATCTAGGAAAAGCTAGTATACATGTAAATGACAACAAGCATTCAAAGAAATCAAGAAAATAGTACTCCCATAAGAGAAAACACAAAAAGTGACAGAAATGCAGCACAAAGCATGGGAAGAGAGCTTACCTCAAAAAAACTAAGTAGAATATGCCAACTACTCCTAAATGTGATGTGGGATGTCAAAGTTGTAAGGTTGATGTGAGGAATGAGCTCAGCAGCATCTGGTTGATGAGTTTTGATAACATTGAGGTTGTGATGCCCATGCCGTAAATCTAGGGGAAGTGACACTTGGTGGGAGGTTTTTGAATTTCTCCTTGCATGTAAACTCCAACTGCTAAACTTAGATACTTGAAACAAGGGATTCCTTTGCATGCTGCTTGGGAAAAGCAGCCCATGCATGCAAGTGAGATTTTCTCAATCCCAAAGGAAACCAGTCAACTCAGCTACACATGCAAGAGACTGCCTGACTATTGGAGAAAAATCTGCATTCTTGACTGTAAGCTAGGCTAACTACCCAAGGGGATTGCATAATTTCTAGGTAGAGCAGCTGACTACTACCCAAATTTGTGAAAATCTTGGTCTGAATCACCTGGTGATGGAAAAAATTGCACAAATCCTACTGGGAGGCTTTTCTAGCAGGATTGCGCAATCCTGGAGCCCAACAGGTTGTCAGAGGGAATTTCGTAATTCCTGGAGGAAAGGTTGGTTTCCCTACAGAAATGCGCAAATTTCACTGGGAAGATGCTCAACCTCTAGCTGGACCAAGTCTGGGTAAGAAGCCTGTGAGGGGAATGGATCGACTGTGATCGATAGGTTGCCTTTGTGCGAGGAAAACACTAAAGCTTGAGTACCTGATGAAGCAAGACAAAGTGTTGTGTAAGGATGGTAGGGAAGCTCCAAAATAGGCTAAGGAAAAATTTTGGAGGGTGGTTGTAGTTGTTATAATAGGAGGATGAGAATTCTATATAGAAGCATCCAGAACTACTCAAACGTTGAGGACAACCCTTTTTGAAGGAGAGGGGCATGTTAAGTCCCTATACTACTAGTGTAACCCCTTATTATTATTACTGCAACCCCCTTATTGTATTAATGTGCCCATATAGTCCACATGTTGTTATTATTGTTCCCCATAGAAGCCCATTATTGTTATTGTTGTTTCCCATAGAAACCCACTATTGCTATTGTTCTACCCCTACAATATTATTGTTATGTAGGCTCTGATTGTATTGGGATCCCTTAGACTCCTATATATAGAAAGGAGGTCTTGTCATTTGTATCATCAAAAATTTATTCATTTTTGTAATGTCAAGGAGGTTTCCCCCTCAAAGAGGCTGATTTTGAAGTCGTTGATCTATCTTTTCTATCTTTTTGTGAGACGATTTCGTAACAGCTTGAGTTAAAAAGGGGTGTTTTTTAAAAAATTCAAAAATGTGTTTTCAAATATATTGTTGGAGACTTTTATAAAGCTTGTTTTTGCTCATTAAAAAAAGAAAAATGGCTTTATTTGGAAAGTGAATTTAGGCTCTGAAAAGGTGAGACAATAAACAAAAAAATCTTTGTTTTCTTAACCATGATAGTGTTTTGGATGAATATTTTGTCTTACAGGGGTGCATATTAAAAATCATTTTTTTCCTAGGGGCGATATGGAGAGAAGACTCATGCAATAGGGAAAGAAACCATAAAATAGAAGAAATACAACAGCCATGGGACACAAAGTGCATTTGAAGTAGCTTAAGAAAATGAATCGAAAAGAAGAAGTTCAGGTCACATTCAAAGAATTGAGAAGTCTTGTAGAAGAAGAGGAGATCATGGATGATTGGTGTAGCCTAGTTCTGCTACTACCTCCTAGGTTGTCAAAATGCAAAATTTTCTTCGAGGTAAGGAGTTAATTGAGTACCAGTGTAATAAGCCATATGTTGAAGTATACAATCCTTTAGTATTTTATTTTATAAAACATACGTTGGATGAAAAGTTTCTATGAAAGGTAACAAAAACTACATCTTCCAAGGAAGCATGGAAGATCCTAGAAGAAGAGTTTGGTATAAAGGAAAGTGACATGCAGCGGTAGGTTATATCACAGGAAAATAAGTCTATAATGGCAGAAGAAGAGAGTGAATAAATTGGTAGATCCCACTCTGTATCCACACAAGTGGAAGATGAAGAAGGTGCAACAAAGATTGCAGAGAAAGAATTTGAAGCCTCTGTATGTGAAGTAGAGCAAGTGCATACAAATGCTCAATAACTCCATTGTAACATGGATGGTGCAGATGATGGTGAATCCTACTGTGAAGAAACATATGTGGATGATGACTGCAAAGTGAGATCTAAATTGGTGAATCCAGATGAAGTTGATGAATTTGGTGAACTTGAAATTTTCAATGAGCACATAAAGGATTGGATATTCCATAACACAGTGGATGAAAATTATGTTGATGTTGACTTTGATGAAGATAATTTAATTGGTGATGAGTGGTTGCACATGATGCAACCAAAGATCTAATTGATATGTTGTTATTTGGTGAGAGAATCCCACTTGTGTCTAAAATCCAAGTGGATGACAACTTGTTTACAACAACAAATATTTGTAAAGGAGTGGAAGAGAAGAAAGCTCTCATTGTAGAGCATAATAAATATATTTTTAACATTGATCTTGAGTGTGTAGAGTACACGAAAAAAGAAACAATACATGATGATGAAAGTGAAGAGAAAGAGATGGACTTTTCTAAAGAGGAAGAAGAAAGAATTGAAACAATAATTCAATAATCGAGCCAAGAAGAGATCAAATTTTTCTATTAAGAGATATGGAGAAAATAATATTAGAAAGAAGAAGAACAAGACGCAGAGCCAAGGACATAGTATGAAGATGAAAAGTTGTGGCAACAATCTATGAGTTAAAGAATCTTTGAAGAGGAAGTTGTAGAAGATAGGATGAGGATTCTTTTGAGAATGAATACAAGGGATGATCCGAATTGGAACCACAAAAGACTGTCAAGAACCTTGACTGTATCGAGTTGAACATATCCTTGGAAATTACAAAAACAATGATCAAAAAACGCCTTGAACCAGTGGCCATGGAAGCCGACGTGGAACGACAAGGACCTTGGTCAAAGCGCGCTGACCGAGGCCCATGGAGATTGTGCAGGAGGTCAAAATAGCCCTTGGGAGCCTCAGATCGGGAAAAGGAGGTGATTTTTATGCGCGATTAGCACTCGCGCATCGCTAGGCAAACATGGCTTAAATGGGGGAGCCTTAAGGACTCGGTCACATTGGGAGTCGGAGAACCACGGGCGAACAAACAAAAAGTTCTAAAGGAAAAAGGTGGGACCCGCGCTCTAGAAAACCAGCGGTATTGATCGGGGTGCCTTTGAACAGCAAGAGGTTTTGGAGGAGAGCGGAGTGATCCCACTCAACGATCGACGCGTGGTAGTGGAGGTGAGAGAAAAACTACTGTGATCACGCATTATTGGTTGAGCAAGTCAACCGCGCTCGATGTGCATATGACATTGGATCTGGAGGAGCCCAGATCAGATGGCAGAGATTGCAGCTAATAAAAAGGAGTGGAATCGACAGGGAATTAAGTCGCAATTGAAAAGGATTTGGAATCCATTTGACCGCCGCGATGGAGAAAGAGAATATCCAAGACATAACTGCAGAAATGAACTGACGAAGCATGCTAGCACTAGTTAGATGGAGACACGTGGCACTTCCTAAGCATTCGTGCTGACGCCGAACAGGGAACTCCAAGTGCAGCTGCAGAAGGTGAATCAGCACAGGCAGGAGAGGAACTGAATAGGCATAAGGATCGAATGGTTAAAGCCATGAACAAAGATAGTCGAAGAGAGAGGATTTTTTAGAGGAATCCAAGCGACAAAGAGAGACAATGAATAGTGAACCCTGATAGGAGGACTGAACACAGAGAACAGTAAAGCCAAACAGAGGAGATAGAGGGTCGAGCTGAACACAGGCAGCATCAAGCACTAGAGAGCTTGAAGATTCAAGCCTTCCCATAGAGGAATCTGTCTGGACTGAGCATCACATTTGTCTCTTTCCACTGTAGACTGAGGGTCACAGAGCTGGTAGGAAGAACAAGAGTCTGTGAACTCTGAGTGGCTTGGGAAATCCAAGAACCACCCTACCTAGTAAAATATGTTGTCAGGAGAGCTCATATTGAGTCCCTGTATTGTAATTTCTCTACTGTAAGACACAATAAAATAAGGCCACCACTGAAGCTGGACCGGAGACATACCCTTGGAGAATAGGGTGAACTCCTTATTAAAAAATTGTTTGTGTCTTTGTGTTGCTTGCTCTATTTCTCTGTTGTCTTTCCATTTAAATGTCTATGTATTGGCAATCTGATCGATCTGTTGCTTGAATAGCACATAACACACACCATCACATGAGTCTGTATTGCCTTTTGTTTAACAAATCTTCAACTGAGGTCACTCATAGGGTGATTATCAGATCAGTTGCACACTTTGATTTTGAGAACTAAACTGATCCATTAGATCAATTAAATAAATATTCTAGAGCATCATGGATGTTCACGTGTGTATAATTTACTTGGTGCTAATAACATAAAGGTATAATGTTGTGGTTTTGGGCCATGGTCAGATGTAATTGGGAGCTAGTATTCAAGTGCTAAGAAAAAAATTTGGCATTCAGGCACCAGATTTTTATTATGAATTAAATCCTGCCCAATAAAAAGTCTATCAAGGTAGTGTATAGAGGGGGACTTTTGTAACACCATCTTCATATGAGACCATGAAAGTTGGGTTAATTAAAAATTAATAACTCCCTCAGAAACAAAACATTTAAAGGCCTGGTGGGACAAAGCATTATAGAGGGGTATTAGAGTGGCTAGGTTCAAAACTCAAACTAGATGGAACTTAAAAGAGAATATTTATTCTGATAATTTTATTTTTATATATATTTTAACTTTAACTTTTAGATGTCATGGTTTTTAACATGGATGACATTCTAATTTGAAAATTACAATTGGTATGGTTAGAAACATGATGATACACCCTTTTTATTTCTTGTAATATGTTACTAACATGGATTTTAGATGTGTGAATAGTAGTAGATCAATATGTTTAGTGTGGGAATGACAAAGTAACAAGTTAATATGTGTTTCCTTGAGATAATTAAAAGTTATGTGTGTGTAACAACACATACGAATATACAATCTACAATAGGATTAGAGGAATAGACAACATTGTACAACATGATATGGCCAAAATTACCATGAGCAAGAAGAGGAATGTTCCCCTCATGGAGTGGATACTCTTAGGAGTTTTAAAGTTGATTTGAAGAGTTACAAACAAGAGAATGAAATACTCATTAGAAAGAAAAAAGAAAAGGAAAATTTAAATGCAATGCTACTACAACATTTCTCAAAAATCCAAGGGATGTTGGAACATGCATCAACCTTTGGAGTTATGGAAGAGAATCAAAATAACAAGACCATCTATTAAAGCTAGAGAGTAAAGAAATCCATTGACTTGTTGGATTTATGAAGAGGGAAACCTAAGCAGAGACTTCCCTAACAAATGATAAATGAAGGATAACCCATGTAGACCCCAGACATATGAACCAACAACAAAAAATAATGAATGAATTAACTCAAAGGGGAAGAGATTTGAGGGATCATTTCCATGAGCTCTCTAAAGCATTGAAAATATTGAACAATTTAGAAGGATTTTTAAAACCTTGAAAATGTTGAAGAACTTGGGATAGATTTTGTTTTACAGATTTTTTGCATGTTCTTAGTGCTCTTGTTAAAGTGAATATGGAATATTTTATGTTCTATGCAATATTTTGTTTAATTATAATTTGCCTACATGTGTCTATTTGGATTGGTTGCAAGCATAGTCATTCTCTGTGTTGTTGTCATGATGTTTTTGTCGTATTTTCTTTTTTTTTGGTTTCTTCTTTCCTTATTTATATATTCTTGGCTTAGTTTTTTGGGTGTGAGAAAAGAAAAGTAAAGAAGGTCATAAAGAAAATTTGAATAAAGGACAACTTTCCAGACCCTAATTAAACCCTATGCATGATATAAATTGCAATAGAGGGAAAAAGAATATAACCAATTAGCCGAAAGGTCTTGGATGGGCCTCACTTAAACAAAATAGGCAGTGACATGATAGCTATGAAAATAACATAAAAAGGAAGTTTTCCTAATTGAAATAGTGTTTGGTTTATATATGCTCTATATCTTATGTTATGTATCCAGATCAAAAATAGCATGAAAGCATAAGAAAATATATATCAATGACTAGATAATAAGCCACTTCGAGGGGGGAAAATCCATTTACATCACATAAATGAAAAATTCTTAGATGATTAAAATGACAATACCTCATTGGTATATATAAAAGTCTAAGGAGATCAAAATATAATTAGGGCCTACATAACAATAATAATATAAGGGCACAAAAATAACAATAACATGCTTCTATGGGGCACAACAATAACCATATGTGGGATATACTAGTATTATACAGACCTAACATGCCAATATCCTTCAAAAAAGTGGTTTCCTCACCACTTGAGTAGTTATGAATGCTTCTGAATAAAATACCCATCCTCCCATGTCGACCCTTTAGTAGGTAAGTTCTTCCACTTAATGAGATAGTTTGAAATTGATCTATTGCATAGCTGTCAAATTCTTGTTTTTGTGATTGCATCAGGATCTAATATGATTTTCCTTCCATGTCAATTTCTAGCAATATAGTTTGAACTAGGAGCTTGTCACCTACAACCTTATTTAAGTATGAAACATGGAAAAGTGGGTGTACTCACGAAGGTGTAGGAAACTCCAATTTGTATGCCATAGAATCAATATTTTCCAACACCTTGTAAGGGCCATAATACTTGAGTGATAATTTATTATACATCTTAGCTTGTTTGTGGAATATTTGTTTATATGGTTGTAGCCATTAAAATACCCAATCGCCCTTCTTTCACTACGATGTTGATCTACCTGTTGTTTTATTTGATTTTGTGCCAATGTTGGGTTATCCTTTAAACATTGGAGAACTTGTTTTTGATGCTCGATGTGATGTTCCACTACCTGAACCTTAGAATTGTCTCGTAAAGTCTATGTGATGGGAACTGGATGATATCCATAAAGCACCATAAATGAGGTCATTTTCGTTGCGATATGGAAGGAAGTCTTATACCACCATTCTACCAAAATTAACCACTTGATCAATTGTGCTTGTTTATTAGATACAAAGGAATGAATATATCCTTCCAATTGGTTTTTCACTATCTTATTTTTCCCATCAGATTGAGGATGATAAGATGAGCTATGAGCTAATTGAGTACCAAGGCAAGAAAAAAAAAATCCAAAAACGTCTAGTGAAAATGGGGTCTCTATCACTTAAAATAATGTTTTGGTTTCCATGTAGCTTTTGAATTGTTTCCATAAATGTAGTAGCAATTGTACTAGCATTGAAAGGATGAGATAGTGCAAAAAAGTGTGCATACTTTGTAAGTATATCAACTACCACCATGATGACATTCATTCCTTCGAACTTGGGTAAAGCTATGATAAAATCCATTGAGACCTCCTCCAAGCGTCAAATTGGAATGACTAATGGTTGTAAAAGACTCGAGGTCTTAATTTTCTCACCTTTTTTTTTTGGCAAATCAAACATTCTATCATAAAATTTTAAATATTAGATTTAAACGCATCCCAAAAAAATTCATTCTTGACCCTATGGTAAGTTTCTAAAAATCCTTAGTGTCCTCCTATAGGAGAGGTGTGCATTTCCAAAAGAACCTTTTGTTTGAGTTGGGAGAAGTGATATTTGTACCACACTGAAATATTTTTCCAAATAAATGTATCATGTGCACTCGGATTTTGCGAAAAAATTTGAATGAGTGTCCATACCTCTTCATCATTATTCCTTCTATCCCTTTCTTAAGTTATCCAATTAGGTTGGATAATATAAATTGAACAGGGAAATGCCTCCACATCCTCATCCCTTCTCGAGAGTTCATCCGCAATAATATTTTTCTTCCCTTTTTTCTAGATAATTTCAAAATCATAACCCAACGTCTTTATGACCCATTTTTGCTACTCTTTTGAAGATGATATTTTTTCCAAGAAGTAAGACTATCAAGAATTGTTTTTACCTTAAAGTGTCTTCCCATTAGGCAAGGGTGCCATTGCTTGAATACGTGTAGTATTACCAACATTTCCTTCTCATAAATAGGTTTTTGTAAATACTTTCCATTGATTGGATTAATTTCAAAAGAAACAAGTCTTTATTCTTGCATTAAAACAACATCAATATGATTTCCTGAGGCATTTCATTCCACAATAAAGGTTTTTGTGAATTCTTGTGTAGCTAAGACTAGATCTTGCCATATTGCCTCTTTAAGATGTTAAAAGGAATTAGTTTCTTCTGGAGTCCAAATAAATGCATCTTTTTTTAGTGTTGTTATTATAGGTGCTTCTATTTTTCCATAATTTTGAACAAACTGGAGATAATACCTTGTTAATCTTAGAAATCCTAGAGGATGCCTTAAGGTTGTGGGGGTTTTCCATTCCTTTATGGATTTAATTATGTTAAGGTCTACCTTAACACCCTCATGAGATATAATATGACCCAAATATTCCACTTCTTATACCCCAAAGAAACATTTGGAGGATTTTTCATATAATTGTTTCTCCTCCAATAGTTTTAGCACCATGTCAACATGTTAAACATGATCTTTCCAAGACTTTTTGTCGATTAGTATATCATCAAAAAATACTAGAAAATTTTTTCTAAGGGTATTAAAGTGGAATTCATCAAACCTTGAAATGTGGAAGGTGCATTAGTAAGGCCAAAAGGCAAGGCCAAAAATTCATAATGGCCTTCATGAATTCTAAATGTTGTTTTCAAGATGTCTTTTGTCTTCATTCTAATTTTATGATATCCTAAAGAAACATCCATCTTGGTGAAGTAAATTTATCCATGTATTTCATCAAACAATTAATCAATGACAAGTATGGGAAAATTATCTTTAATAGTGAGCATGTCGAGATCTCTATAATCTGGAAAAATATGCCATGATCCATTCTTCTTGCGTACTAATACTACTAGAGAAGAGAATGAGCTTTGGATAGGTTGAATTATACCTACCTCTAGCATTTCTACAACCATATGTTCAATTTCACTCTTCTGGGAATAGGGATATCTATAAGTTTTTCTTACTGGAGGAACACTTCTTGTAATCAAGTGAATAACATGATCATGATTTTGAAAAGGTGGGAGACATTTGGGACTCTCAAATACCTTGTACTGACTATCAAGAACCATTTTGAGATATGGAGAAATGGATGACTTAAATTTTTGAACATACAAACATAATTATGCAATTACCCTAATTATATTCCCAAGTTTCTCTATGATAGCCCCTTAATTCAATTTATTTTCCTCCAAGAAAAATTTCAAGAAAAGTTCTTGAAAATTAAAAACTATTGTCCCCAAATATTGTAACAATTGGATTCCTAATACAACAAACGCACCACCCATTGGAATGGAAAGCATTGGACTATTCGATACATATTCCCCAGTGGTTAGATTGATATTATGTCACTTCCTTGAGCAATTGATAATCACTTGATACTCCGGTGTTGGATATAGTAAGAAAACCAAATCCTTGGCTATCTTACAATGAATAAAATTATGAGTACTAACTGAATCAATCAACACTATTACATTTTTCTTCTTGATATATCCTTCTATCTTGAAAGTTTGAGGAGTGGTAATTCTAGCTAGTGCATTACAAGATATGGTATGTTTCAACTCATTTTTTTGTAGTCCCTGGGGTTGGTTCTTGGTGTATATATTCTTATTTTGATGTTTCTTGTTCCTTTTATTCCTCCTCTTCACAATCTATGTAAAATAAGTTCTTCTCAACACACTTATGACATTTAGTGTATTTGTTATCACAATTGTAGGAAAGCCCTTTTTTTCTCTTTTTTCCTCCAGTTTTTGTGGTTTCAATATTGTAGGTTGTAGGAGGATAGGAGAAACAACACTTCCATATTTATAGTTGTGAGTGGTATACCTCCTTGTTTCAATAATTTTTCTTTCAAATTTTCTTCCCACCTTGAATGCATTATCGAATGAATTAGATTCTTAAAGACAAAACTCAATTTGGATTTAAGGTCTCTATGAAGACATCAATCAGGTGCTCCTCTAGAATATCAATTACCTTCATATTCAATATTTGGAAGTCCTTAATGTGCTATCCAACTGAACGCTTTTGTTTGAGATTTATCAATTGGATAAAGAAGGCTTTTCTCTTTGTATCCTCATAGTGTGCTATCAACTTGTTGTAGCAGCTACAACCACCCTCCAAAATTTTAGCTCGCATGAAAATTTCGGAGCCTACCTCGAATCCCGTAATCAATTGTCCTTGGTTTCTTGTTGGTAAGATGATGATTTCAAGCTCCCCTCCTTGATATTAAGAGTTTTCCGTGTTCTCATCTTCATGCATCATGTGTCATATTTGGGCATAGAGGTTGTTGTTTGTCACATGTTCAAAGGGAATGTTGTCTTACTTCAAGTGAATTATGTGTGTATGAGTGGTTGTCATCACATAGACATGTTTTACACTCACCTCACGCGTTTACGTCATGAATTTTTTTGCGTCAAGAAAAGTATGTCTTATGTATTCTAGATGGTCTATGTTGTGTCACTAAGTGTTTGTGTGTGATCACGATCGAGTCTTATCAATGTTTTCATATGTTTCATTGATCTCACACTTAGCCATTTTCCCAAGCTAGCCTCATCCAGCTTCTCGGAACTGTGCACTTTGCTTCTGGAACCATCAAGCTTCCTCCCTTGTAGGGTGAAACATCACAACCTGCAGAGGCCCCAGCCAACACTGCTCTTAAGAAATGAGTAAAGAAGTGCAGCTGCATGCACTCATAAATTGATCAAAGGTGTCCTCCCAAGACCCCTATCCCACAGTAGAGATTTGAGCCTCAAAACTGTGTAGTGGTTTCCTAGTTGTCTTGTCAGTCTTACATAAAGAAAATGTGCAAACAGGCCTCCCAGGGCCTCATTCTAGTAGCAGCCACTGTCTACTAAAATTGTGCAAATCTACCTCTCAATGACTACAGGAAAAGTTGACATGATGAAATTGCTTCCAAGGAGTTTAGGAGTCACCAGACCAAGGAACCAGGTAATGGAAAAGATCAGGACCGAATGCAAACTCCGTCAGATGCATGACCATCTTGAGGGTAAGTGTGGTAGGTAAGGAACATCTTCCAAAGTACACCTCTTAGTTGAGTTTGCAGGACTTCTTGTCATTGTCATACCATCCTATCCTCAGTAACATGCATGTGCTCAAACACAAAAAGTCCTCTTATGTGTTTCTTCTACATGTCTTTCCTCTTTTCCACTTGTTTGACCAACTTTCGTCTTATGCATGTTGATTACAATGTCACACTTGCAACCATGTTTTGGTCATGCACAAGGTATTCACTTCATGTGTACATGTTGTGTTCACTACGTAAACATCCGTCACACTCACACATGAAGTTGCATGCACTGTCGTGCAAGTGTCGTTGTGGTCCTTCAACAATCCATCACAAGTGTCGTGCTTACCACTTGCACCATCGATCAGTCATGTTGAGCATATGTTGTCTTCATGGTTTGAGGTGTCTTATTGTTAAGATATGTTGAGTGTGTGTTCACAAAACTCACGTATGTAAAAATTCACTCTTTCACTCACCTAGTTATTTTTTCTGAAGTTTTGACAACCGGATCATGCTCTAATAGCCAAACCTCCATCATGTGATCAACTTCACCGACTATCACCCAGAACATCATAGAAGTGTCCAACAAGCCACTTCAATTTGTGCTACCTGCAAGCTGATCAATCAACCCTCCTGCTTGTCAACCGAAGAGTTTGACTGGGCAGTGAACCCGAGACTCACTCCCCTCAAAAATTACACAGAAGTTGCAGACCTTTTCTGCTCTGCTGACTGAGAAAATTGCACAGATAGGCTGGAGAGACACCAATTGTTCGTTCCTATCTCCCCTCAAGAATTTTGTAGTTTTCCCTATTGACTGGCTGTTCTCCCATAAAATTGCATAGATTTATGAGCAAGCCCCTCCGCAGCCTAGCATCTCAGTCAGTTCAGAAACTATGTAGAGTTGTTCAACAGGTTAACCTCCTAGCAATTCCCCATTTTTTGTCTCCAGCAAGCACCACAACCCATCGCTAACTCTATCTAGTAATTGTGCAATTTTTGTTGCCAAGCCATCCCATAGCCTGCTGCCAGCTCCCTCCAGGAATTGCGCAGTTTTTGCTTCCAATCCCCCTGAAGCTCGTAGCAAGCTCCCTCTAGGAATTACATATTTTTTGCTACCAAGGCCGTCTACTACCCAAACTTCTTCCCTCTAGAAATTATGCAGATATTCCCTCCAGCCGAGCCAAATCCCATGGACAGTCATTGCTGATCTGGATTTTCTTTCTCAGTGTCCCAGTGAACTATGTGCAATTTTCACCAGTAGTGCCTAAAGCTTGCATCGCAGCTTGAAACTTGCCTTGCGTAGTTTTGCAACCTTGTCCTCTCTCCTGGTCACCTATATCTGAAAGAAAACGACCATGCATCATAGTAGAAAAGCTTATTTATGGATTTGACGTCATCTCATCATGAGTGACTGCAGATACAGGTACATGAACATACATGATGCATCGATAAATGGGATGAACAAGGAGAGTACATTCAAAAGGACGTGTTTAGAAACGAACAAAACAATGACACATGCGAAGAGATGTGTTCATGAATGGATGAATGGATGACATGTGTGGATGGATGCACGAGAAAATGTGCGTGGAGATATTTTCGTGAATGTAGGTTTTAACCCCGTACAGAAATTACCTGCATACGAATTCTAAATCACAGGAAAAATAAAAATGCGAGAGCATAACACATAAAACACATATGCACAGAGATTTCCCAGTGGATCTCAAAACCGAGACTACCAGCTTGATTTTTCATTATATTCCTTTCAATGTTACAATACATATTTATACATGCCGAATCATCCAATACCATGGACCAAAAAGCCATCGTGTCCAAAACCATGGACCGAAAACCATAGGTAGGTTCGCCCAACTTAACATAGGGTCCAAAAACAAATTTCACGGGGCGCTGCCCCAAACCCTGTAGAGGGGGCCTACCCACCCCCCTCAAACCCCCCGAACAGGGGGGGCTACTGACCCCCCTATGACCCCCCCGTTGGGCAATTGGCGCAACGAAGGGGGGGCTTCGTCCCCCCTCTAACCTCCCGATTCGCTACGTAGGTTAGTTGTGGAAAGAATATAACACAACCCAACAATCTCCCACTTGTTGTTTTCTTTCCACAGGGGGCCACAGGAGAGCTTAGTCTTTTTTCCAACCCTGAAATGCCCATTGTTTCTCTACACCAAGAGAACTTCTCAGAGCTCACGGATTTTGTCAATGCATCTGCAGTATTCTTCAAAGTGTCCACCTTTACCAGCAACACCTTTTTGTCTTCTATCATATCCCTCACAAAGTGATACTGAACATCAATGTGCTTTGTCTTTGAATGATAAGCAGGGTTCTTTGCCAAGAAAATTGCACTTTGGCTGTCACAGTCTATCCTTATAGCTCCCTGTACTAACCCCATACTTGAACACAATCTCTGCAACCAAACTGCTTCCTTGCTTGCATGAGTGGCTGCCATGTATTCTGCCTCTGTAGTTGATTGTGCCACTACAGATTGTTTCTTACTCATCCAACTGACCGCACCTCCAAATAGGTTAACACATACCCACTTGTAGATCTTCTCTTATCGAGATCTCAAGCGTAGTCTGCATCAACAAGCCACGAATATCCAACTCTCTGTCCTGGTCTTCCTTGGTAGCACAAACCATAATCACTAGTGCCACGCAAATACCTGAAAACCCGCTTCACTGCTGTCCAGTGCTCCTTCCCTGGTTTTGACATAAACCTGCTCAATACTCCCACTGCATGTGCAATGTCTGGTCTAGTACAGACCATGGCGTACATCAAGGTACCGACTGCACTTGCATATGGAA
>APFE030013792.1:165146-203429 GCA_000404065.3 Pinus taeda | reverse complement strand
TGCATATTGAACCTCTGCAGTATTGTCTCGACATACTTCCTCTGGTTTAACCAGAGCTTCCTCATTGCTCGATCTCTTTTAATTTCCATGCCCAAAATATAGTTTGCAGCACCGAGATCTTTCATGTCGAATTTGGAGGACAATTGGGTCTTCAAATCCTGGATAATTCTTTGTCATTTCCAACCAACAACATATCATCCACATACAAGACCAGATAAATGACACGATCACCAATTAATTTAAAATACACACAATGATCTTCTTTGCTTCTGGTGAAGCCAAGTCCCCGTATAAATAGTATCAAAATTTTGATACCACATCCTTGGTGACTATTTTAACCCATACAGAGACTTCTTTAACTTGTATACCAGTTCTTTCTTACCCTTCACTGCAAAGCCTTCAGGTTGCTTCATGTAGATTTCTCTTCCAAATCCCCGTGAAGAAATGTTGTCTTCACATCCATCTGTTCTACCTCAAAATCAAAAGCAGCAGCAACAGATAAAAGTAATCTAATAGAAGTTACCTTGGCAACAAGAGAAAAAATATCACCAAAATCAATTCCCGACACCTGGGAATAACCTTTTGCTACCAACCGAGCTTTGTATTTCTCCACCTTCCCTTCTGAATTTGTCTTCTTCTTGAACACCCATTTGCTGCCAATGGGTTTCCTTCCAGCCGGCAACTCCACCAGATCCCAAGCCTCATTTTTGTGCAAAGATGCCATTTCATCAACCATGGCCTCTTTCCAGAGTTTTCCATCCTCTGAATCCACTGCTTCCTTCACAGTTCGGATCATCATCAGTAAAAGACAAAGCAAAGTTTGAACAGAAAGTAGATGGACTATACCTTTCTGGCTGCCTTCTTTCTCGAGCTGATCTTTTCACAGCCGGAGTTTGTGGCTCTTCATCTTCTGATTCCTCCTCTGCTACAGAGTCTGATTCTTCCTCCTTTAGTTCAAACTCTATCTTCAAAGGTTCCTTTGGTTGGACTTCATGTTTAATAACATCTTTCACCTCTCTGAACACCACATCTCGACTGTACACAACCTTCCTTGTTACTGGGTTCCAAAGCTTATAACCCTTTAAACCATCCTTATACCCAATAAAGATGCACTTTTCAGATTTACTATACAACTTGGTTCGTTTCTCCTTTGGAACATGTACATATGCATCACATCCAAATACACTCAGATGTGAAAGAGAGGGTTTCTTACCAGTCCATACTTCTTGTGGAGTCTTATCCTCCAACGCTGATGAAGGTGACCTGTTGACCAAGTAACATGCAGTATCCACTACCTCTGCCCAGAATTCCTGTCCTAACCCGGCACCACTGAGCATGCTTCTTGCCCATTCCATCAACGTCTTGTTCATTCTTTCTGCGACTCCATTTTGCTGAGGTGTTATGGAGTAGTCTTCTGCCGTGCTATACCACACTTCTTACAGAATTCTTCAAAATCCTTGCTGCAGAATTCTCCACCATTATCTGTCCTCAGCACCTTTATCTTCTTCTCTGTCTGATTTTCCACCAGAGCCTTAAATTCTTTAAACCTGTCAAAGACTTCAGATTTTCTTCTTAAGGAAATATATCCATGTATTCCTTGAGAAGTCATCTATAAATGATACATAGTACACAGACTTACCCAGTGATAGAACCTTCACAGGTCCAAACACATCACTATGCACAAGCTCTAATATATGTTTCGTCCTCTTACCACCAGAGGGGAAACTCACCCGATTCTACTTCCCATATACACAATTTTCACAGAAATCAAAATCCAGAGAGCTATTACTCATACCTTCTACCATACCTTTACCATGAAGTATTCGAAGGCCCTTCTCTCCAATATGTCCAAGCCTTTGATGCCACAACATGGTCTTCTGTCCAGAGACCACTAGATTTTCTACTCCATTTTCAGGAACCATAGAAATATTGCACCCGTCAACAACAGTGCTACCCTGCAGCTTGTACAGAGTTCCAATCCGAACTCCCCGCATCAATACCAGTGCTCCTCGAACCATCTTGCAGGTATCCTTCTCGAACACTGTCTTTACACCTGCATCATCCAACTTGCTTACAGAAATAATATTTCTGGCCAATGCAGGAATAAGCAGAACACCCGGAAGGGTTCTAACCCTTCACCTTGCAACTTCAACTTTACTTTTCCACGACCAATGATTCTAGCCTTCCTATCATCTCCTAAGAAGACATCACCACCATCATATTTCTCATACTCGCAGAACCACTCTCTATGGGGAGTGAAGTGAACGGATGCACCTGAGTCAATCAACCATGCCTCATGATCTACATGTGTACTTGAAGAAGCCAAGTACACATCCCCACCTTCATCTGAGGTGGTTTTCGCCTCTGCAGAAGGAGCATCATCAGATCCTTTCCTTTATCAGGAGCTTTAGATTTACACTCCCTTCTGAAGTGCCCTTCTTACCGCATTTCCAGCACACCACCCTTGTAGGTTTTCCTGGAGATTTAGATCTCCCTCTAGATTTAGATCTCCCACTCGATGACTTATTTTTGTTTCTGTTCTGGGACCGTCCTCGTACAGACAAGGCATCACCATTCTGGTTGTCCATAATTTTCCGTCTCATCTCCTCCGTCAGCAAGGCTGAGACTATTTCATCAAACCAAAGCAGTTGCATTGCTTCCTATTGCAATAACCAGACTATCCCACGAGTCTGGTAGAGAACACAACAAACTGATGCACTTATCTTCATCTGAAATTTTAATATCAACAGATAATAACTGACTTACCACAGTATTAAATGCATTCAGATGCTCTGTCACCGAGTCTCCTTCTTTCATCCTCAGGTTATACAGCTTTTTCCGCAGGAACAGTTTATTCACCAGAGACTTAGATTGGTACAAAGTCCCTAACTTGTCCCATAAAGCCTTCGCCGTACCTTCCCCTGATACATTCAACAATACTGAATCTGAGACACACAATCGTATTGTGCTCTTTGCCTTCCGATCCAACTTCTTCCATTCTTCATCGGTCACCCCCGTTGGTTTAGTACCCGTATCTACCGCGATCCACTGATCTTTATCCACCAACAGATCCTCCATCTTGAGTTTCCACAACTCAAAACTCTGACCATTGAACTTCTCAATCTCTATCTTTCCGCTGCTCGCCATCTTCTTTCACCACCAGAATCGATCTCGCAGATCTCCCACTGAACAGGGTCTACCACAGGCCTGAGTGAAACCCCTCAGCAACAAAGGCGTCCCTTGAAGCCAAAACAGCTCTGATACCAAATGTAGGTTTTAACCCCGTACAAAAATTATCTGCATACTAATTCTAAATCACAGGAAAAATAAAAATGCGAGAGCATAACACATAAAACACATATACACAGAGATTTCCCACTGGATCTCAAAACCGAGACTATCAGCTTGATTTTTCATTATATTCCTTTCAATGTTACAATACATATTTATACATGCCGAAGCATCCAGTACCATGGACCGAAAAACCATTGCGTCGAAAACCATGGACCAAAAACCATAGGTAGGTTCGCCCAACCTAATATAGGCTCCAAAAAAAAAATTCTCGGGGCGCTGCCCCGAACCCCGTAGAGGGGGGGCTACCCGCCCCCCTCTAACACCCCCGGTTCACTATGTAGGTTAGTCGTGGAAAGAATATAACACAACCCAACAGTGAATGGACGAACATGTCAAGCATGCCAAAGTACAAGAAAAGGAATCAACATTCATATGCAACATCAAGTGAACCCAATGACCATCGAGGACTCCGCACACCTTGCTAGAAGTTGTGATACACCAAGAGGCCATCCAACACTCAGCAACAATGCATCTCGACATGCACACCAGTAGCAACAACATGAACACACCAACACTTTCATGTTGAGTCGTGTCATGGGTCATGGTGACCACATCAATACTGTGTGCCATACTGTTTTCAATCAATGTAATGTAACATGGAAGTCTAAGAGACTCACTTGTAATCTGAAGAGTCATGTAATATGAACGACCATCAAAGTAAAATAGTCATGAGGGAATTCAAACAGTCAGAAGGGTCAGTTTCACTCTTGGCTGTAAATGCCTGCTCGTTTGTACATGCAAAAGGACTTTTCACCTTGGCTCTTTCCACATAGCCTTGAGATTCTATAATATTTTCTTTGAGGAGTGAGTAGTGGCTCCAATGCCCTGCCCATGGGGTTAGTGACATATGGTGTATTGATGTGTGTTGAAACTTTTACTTAATTCAGAAGCTTGCTCATAGGCCAACATGTTTTCTTACATGTGTTGTAATTGCTTGTAAGAATTAATCTTGAACACTTATAATAGATGTTGATTTAACCCATGTTAAACAATTGAATTCATTCATATGTTCTAATACATATAATTATGAAAATATGTTGTATAAGTTGTTAATGTTATCCTTCCCGCATTGGTTACATCCCGAACATCAGATAGAGCCTTTCATGAAACCTACTATAACAATCGTCGGACTCGTGCAAACTGCCTGCTAGAGGTTGTGTGTACTATCTTCCTTTGTGTGTTTTTACTACCACATTCATGTGGATTTCTCTTCTGGAAGTTGTGTATGTCTTGTTGTTTTGTGTCTCTCTGATAGAGTTGGGACTTCCTTCCTTTCGATTGGAGACTCACTCCCACCCTCTCTCTTTGTTGTGAAAGAACCTTGACACAAGTAACACTAGCACTCACTAGGCATGCAAACCTCTCTATTCAAAGACAAAGCAGACCACTCTCATTTTCTAACAAGAAATATCTAAGGAACATCTTTAAGATAATGGCAAACGGGTCATCGTACCATATGGAACTCCTAGACCAAACAATGTGAGGTATAATTGGGACTTCATACTAGGGAGATCCCTTGATGTTGGTGGGTCCAACACCATCAACACATCTCCTCCATAAAAATTGGCCATGTGACAAGTGATTTATGGATACAAAGCCATCGATACCACACAAACTGATTGGGTTCTAAATATAAAGATGCAATGTGTACCTTTTGAGTGTGTTGCACATCATGTAGATAAAAAAAAATGCTCCATTTGTAGTATCCATGTTACCATATCCTTGCCATCAAACTTCATCATACTGATCTTTGGAACATGGTTTATCTTCATCCCAAAATTAGAGTCTCTAAAATCATGGTTCACATTCTTTTTTTTTTATCATGAGTTTCCTGGACTACCTTGTCCCCATTAGGAATCCTTTCTTATAGCAACTTTGCCAAACCCTCCTTCAAACCCTCCATGTTTTCTTTTAAAATTTCCATGTCCCCTTTTAAACCATCCATCTCCCCTTTTAGTTCATCTTTAATTTTGATATATCATGTTGCATTTCTCCCTCTTGATACAATATAGTAGAGTGTTTTGATTCTAATGGGTGTAGAATATTTTTTCTTGGGAGGAGCTTTAGAACCAATTAATGATAACTATGCTTCATTATTCGCTTTAAATCACTTCAAACTTATTTTTCAAACAAAAGTAAAAAATACACACATTTTAGAGCTTCATTTTGAGACTTTTGTTAAGGATAAACTTGGAACTATTGCATCTCTATGATTATGGACTCCTAATGTCTAAAATTGTGTCTTATGGTATCCCTCTTTGTATTATTTCCAACCCCAACAATTATACTGAGAATGGATTCTTCAAGGTAAGGTTACAACAAATCTCCCACGATGGTCGTATTATGGAATAATTTAGTAGATCAAACTTGTACAGGATGCCACATGTCATTATTTTAACCTTCAACCTTGAAAATCATACCCAAGAAAATACAATAATTTCAATTTTAGCCACATTTGACAAAATTCAAATTCGATGCTCAAAGATAAAGTTATGGCAATTTTCCCTGGGACACTTGTTTGATATTCACTTTTGGAGCATACAAAAACGCTAACTTCCTTTGACGACATCTTTGAAAATATAGAGAAAAAGTTATAAAATTGTAACCATATGTTCATCAATATCTCTCGTCCACGTGATAGAAATTTCATGGCTTGAAGTTTTACAAAAAAAATGTTATAGTAAAAATTCCAAGATGACTCATAAAGCAGCAAAACCTTCAAATCAAGATCTCTGAGACCAAATATTATGTATCCAAATCAAAAATAGCATATAAACATAGGAAAAAATAGTTCAACAACTAGATAATAAGCCACATTGAGGGGTAATCCTCCCTTTACATCACATAAATGAATAATTCTTGGATGATTCAAATGAAAAGATCTCCTTGGTATATAGGAGTCTAAGGGATGAAAATATAATTAGGGCCTCCATAACAATAATAATGCAAGGGAACAACAATAATAATAGTGGGATCCTATGGGGCACAACAATGCAAATATGGGGGATACACTAGTATTATGGGGACCTAAGATTTTATGAATATGTGAATGATGTTAAAATTACAAAAAGGATATAATGATGATATTTCCTGTGAAAGGCCATTTGTCGAGAACAATCATAATAAGGAGATAAGTGATTTAATTTTTAAAATATTATGACTATGTGACTATATAATAATTGCTATGTTTTAAGTAACACAGTGAAGTTATTTAATGGATTCCCTGCCACGTGGAGAATCCATTTGGAAAGTCTTCAAGAATGAACTCTTTGTGTTTACTACCATTATCAATAAGGTTATGCTTATAACATTGTTGCGTGAATAAATGAAACCCTTAGGGGCTAAATATTTACCCTGGAAACAACAGCATATGAATGAAATGAAATGTGTTCATGTACCATACATTCTTGTTAAAATGAATATGGATGAGTTTAGGCACATGAATGAAGAGACGTTTGAATGTGTATAATAAACACATAATGCAAACTCCTTTATGAAGTATCATTGAAACTCGTAAGCAACTAAAATGATATAGTTATGGCTAAATAAATAAAATACATTAGCTAAAAGTTTTGATAATGCAACCAAGTAAGTGAGGAGAACATTAAACCAACGTAGAAAAGTAAACAAAAGGAATTTAGTAAAAATCCCTTTTAATTGAATTTGATATTTATTGTTTCAAATTAATGAAATATTTTCATGAATGCCTAGGAAAGGGTATGGTTAAGGTAGGTAGCCTTTAGTGCAAAAGGATAGCAATGAATTTTGTAAAGTATGCTAAATGAAATGATGAACTAAACTACTCATGAATTTAGATATATGCATTTCTCATTTATGAAGGATTGGTCTACTTGAATAAACATTTGATCACGTTATAAAATGATTGGAATATATGTGATTCATGTTTATGATGCTATGATAGTTTTGTTCGATCGAATAGATATTAGATGGACCAATACAACATGTTATATGTGCAACAATTCTAAAGTCACCTTAGGATGTTGTGAATCCGCACAATAAATGTATGTATGATTAATGACAATTCATTGGCTGATTGATGATTAGATTGTAGGCAGAGTGTTGGAATGGGATGTGAGATAAAATCCACCATGACAGATTAACACCACCTACAAAGGATCTAAACAACATGACTACAAGTCCCACACTTATGAGATCCAGCTTCTAAATGAAGTTGTAACATACCCATTTCCCTCAATGACTTACAAAAGTTATAGGGCACCCAAAATTTTGTTTTTCATTTCACTAGCTTGAAAATAAGCTTTGACACAAATTTGTCACATACCCCTATTGAATTTATCCTAGACAAACTTGCAAAAATCTTATTTCTATCTCTTATACATTTTATCAAACACTTTACATCTAAACATTTCTTCAAATACTTTGTATACAACGGATTGAGTAGTATTTTTCTTGTATACATTTTTTCAAATATTTTTCATCAAATAAAATAATAAACATTTCTCTAATTCCACTTGTAGCATGCTAACTAGAATATACCACTCAATCATGCAAATTTTGATTTTTGCCTTTAAGGTATTTTATCAAATAGTTTGTATGCAAATTGTAATAAAACAACTTTAACACATTTCTTTAAATTATTTGCATGAAAATGGGCATATACCATCCATATTACTACTAACATAAAACAATAACATCCCCATACACAACAAAAAAAAAAAAAAAAAAAAAAAAACATTTTCATTGGGGAATTTCATCAAATAGTTTGTGTGCAATGAATCATTAAACCATTTAGGAATTTCTTCAAACACTTTGCATGTAAACTAATATAATGAATAATTTAGGGCACATATCATAAATTATAGAAATCCATTTTCTAAAAACTAAACTGAATGATCTATCGGAGGTCCCCTCACTATGGTTCAAGTTTCAACTTTTGGAGCCTCTTGAATGAAATTTATGGCATAAATGCTAACATGACCCATTTGATGCATGATTTTAGAAGCATTTGGGAAGCTCAACTTCCTATGATCATATCTCATAAAATTTCGTGACCGAAGATTTGAAAATTGGACTAGATGATTAGAGAGATTTCCCCTCACTATGGTCCATGTATCAACTTCTAGAATATCCAAAAGAAAAAAATTATAGCAAAAATGCCAACATGACCTATTTGATGCATGAGTTTAACAGATTTTAAGAGCATTTAGGAAGCTCCACTTCCTCTAACCATATCTCCTAAATATCATGATCCAAGATCTAAAAGTTAGACCATATGATCATCAAAATTTCCCCTCAATATGGTCCAAGTTTTAACTTTTGGAACCTCCCATAATAAAAGCTATAGAATAAAAACAGGAAATTGTAATCACTAAGACCTATATGTCCACATGCAACATATTAAATTACACATAAAAATCAAGATATATTTTTTACAGCCTCAAGATAGAATGTCAATATAATCAATAGAACAATTAAGGCATTATTCCTATTGATTCCATGCAACAGTTTCCTACAACGATGCAAAATTATCATAGTGCTATACATGAATTTCAATAAAAAAAATAATCATCATATTCATAGCTCACAATTAATAACTTTATCTGAGATCTAATCATGGCTGAAACTAAAGGTGGGACTTCGATTTTCCACCCAACCATAGACTAGTTGCAGCTTGTATTTCTTGTAGTAGTCACCCTTAAGCTAGTTCCTTGTCCCAAGGGATATTCAGTAAAACTCAATTGGAAATCATGCTCAGAAGTTTGGATTCTTTCCCAAAAATATAATTTATTCCTAAAAATTATTTCACTTAACCAAAAATCCAACCACCTCTTGTTGTTAAAATTCCTTTTTATCCTATTTCTTTCACGTCTCTTCACGTTCCTTATGGAACACTCTTCAATATCTTTCTTGCTAGTTGAACATTTGATTATGAAGTGGTGCAAGATAACACCACTCAAGTTCTTCTCCCTTTCCCCCATTGGATCATGGATCTGTGGTCCCATTCTTTAGGCCTTTGAAATACATTTATAACCATTTATAATCAAAATATAATTACATAAAAAAATCAAGGAGAGTATACTAAGAGGTGTTACAAAAGAAAAGTTGGGCAATTAAAATTTTTTATTTGTAATTTTTGAGTATATCTCATGGAAAACTAAATTTTGTGACACAAGTGAAATGATGGAGCATGGAGATAAGGAAGAAGGTTTTCATAATGGCATTGTTTCCCTATGGCACCTTGTTTATCTCATGGAAGCAATTCATAACTAGTACCTTAACTATAAGAAGATGTAAGTAGTGCAATGGAGCATGCCAAATGGTTACTTGGCCATAAGACTCTATGCACATTATATTAGAGCATGCTAGATTAGTACATGGCTATAAGACTAATGATTTTCCCATGCAATAAATCCATTGGCTAGGAAAATTTCCTAGAATGGGGGTTTTGTGGGCCTCTAAAGGTGTGTAGTTGATGGAAGCCCATGTAGGAAATCCTTTGGCCAGGTAGACTACCTGGAATGGGGATTTCCTAGGATTGTAATGGTGAGTAGGTGATAGGAGGATGTCGAAAAACTAATACCTTGGTGGTTGAATGATATGCCCGCATTCACTGGGAGGTGAGCAAGTGAGGGGGGGGGGCATGCCTTAGTGACAATTGATATCGGAGTTGTGATGATATATTCCTTGATGGAAAATGATAATGGAGTTGTGATGATGTTCTTGCCATAAAATGACTCCCTTGATGGTATATGATATGCCCATGCTCACTGAGAGGTGAGAAAGAAGATGGGGGGGGGGGGGGAGTATTACTTGGAGTTGTACAAAAAGATTGCATGGATAAATATAACTATCGTTGAGTAATAGCTTTGGCTGAGAAACCACTAAGTGAGTTGGTTATCAAGATGGATATAGATGAATTCTATGTGCAGTTGTGAAACAAATTTTTCTTTGTCTATGAAATGACATAGTGCTTGTGAGCTAGGGGAACCAAGAGTAACTATGTAGATGAGTATTAGTTATGAGTTTAAATAATTTGTCTATTGATGTTGCGCTTTGAATTTATTTACAATTTTCTAACTAACCTAATAAGAATCTAGTGTATATTATGTAGTTAAGCTATTGAACTAACTAGTGTAGATATATCGGGATGATTACACCACAAAGAAGTATCAACATGGTAATATCAAAGTAGAGCAGTGGAAGCACATTGGAACTAGAGGCTTCAAGAACTAGGCCATTGCGGTGACACTAGAACCTTATGATATTTATTGATTTCCATAATATATGATATGAAAATGTGTTATGTTGTTAGAGAAAGAGAAAGGGATGCCTTGGTTTTGATATTCCATCAATACTATCCTTGTTCAAAGAAGCCTTTCCAAGGAATGGAACACTCGAGAAACTAGGGAGGAAGAGAAGAGGATGCCTTAACTTGGAAAGTGTGTGAATACACAAAAGAGGAAACTTGTGTGAACTAGTTTTCAAGGATTCATATGCATAATCATTGGAATTCACAATGCATTGGGTATGTCCCAAGAAGTAATGAGATGAATCTATTCCCTATGGAAGCCTTGAGGGGTAACAAACAACCAGCTAGAAATGTATCGAAATTTCAGGTAATCTAAAAGTAACTAGACCATGAAATATGAATGAAATTTCTTAAAGTGGAACTTAGGACATGGAAGAAGTTGTTAATGTAATATTTGTAATGATATAGCTCAATTTTTTTGTTCTATTTATAGAACATCAAGGATGGTTTTCCTTTAAGGGGGTGGGGTGTATAACAACCCATTTTGCTACCCCCCATGTAAATGTCACCATGTATATTTATTTATGTGAAATAATGTAAAAATGTAAATTATAGTTGAGGTGGAGTAAGGGTCATGGATTCAAAGATCGAAGAAGGAGGAGTTTCTTGTGCTAGTGATTACCCAAAAACATTGTAATAGACCGCAAAACATAGGTCCCTAATTATTTTTCTTGCTGACTACATTCCAATACTCAAGTGGTACTCCACAAGACTATGATATTGGCTTGATCATTGACCAATTTTTCCTTCGTAATACTTAGTTATAAATTGGTTTTAAGACTAAGCATAAGAGTTTCTCACCTAATAACTCATATAATTTATGTTATTATTAACTTTTCCCATGGCACTCTTCATTCTATGGTTTGTGCTGGTGGCATATTAAAATACAATCACTCTTAAATTCATGATGGGGTCTTTTAACCACCATATTTTTCAACTTGAATTTAATATTATACATATTTAGCTATTCTTATTCTTATCCCTTATTGAATTCATACAAGATTTAACACAAAAATAACTTTCTAGTTATGACATGTAATCATTCCACAAATTTCCACCCCTCTATTCGTTATTTTATGACTAGTCCTTTCCCAACATTATTTACCAAACCCTACCGTGGAATATAATATTTATTTATTGAAAAGTGTTGACTCTATCTCACTAGGATTTCAGGGCTTTGTATGATGATTATTATCAAAGCCTGATATATATACACATCCACAAGTTGATACAATATGCAAACATTTTCAAATTCTCAAGGCCAACCAATGGGCCCTGTAATTGTCTATGTTTAAATTATGGATCTAGACATTCTATGTTTTTCAACTAAATATGATGGTTTCCTCCACGCTTGAATTAACTTTTCAATTTTATCACAAGGACCATGCTTGATGACATGGGTCATTTCTATTGGTCCATGATGCGCCTCCCCATCTAGCCTCACATGGCTCTGCATAGAAGGTCATGAGATTTGAAATCAATGGACAAGAAAAGGTGTTGTTAGATCAATGATGTAAGACATCATGGTTTTGTTTTCACCATAATGACCTTCCTTCCTTTGGTTCACTTGGTCATTTCCTTTTGTTTTCCGAAAAACACCACTCAACACTGCAATTGGGTTTTTGATATGTCAATCACTGTTAGATTACGAATACCTATAGTCTCATCCTCCTCTAGGATTAATCCCTTCACCTTCAACAAGGATACATTACAACTCCATACAGGTATGTAACATAATATAAGGTTTTTTTTCTAATAGTTCTACATTTCTTCTATCACTTTCTTTTTTGTTAATTTAACTGATTGTTTATCTATATGGATTTGCAAGTTTGATAGGGAGTATTTCCCTAATAATGTTGAGGATCTACTTCGTATTTATCATAGGAAATATGCATCCTTTATTTAGCTTATGTTGTAATTAAACTCATTGTAAGAGATTAAATTCATTCCCCTTTCTCTCAAGGTACTTTTCTTTTTTTTCTTTATATAAGGCATCTCTCAGTCTATTAAATAAACCAGGGTTTTCAACTAACCTTTTTTCTTCCTTTTGTATGTAAGTTTAATATAGAGGTATGGAGTCACCTCTAGAGTCCTCTCAGTAGGGGTTCACTCACGATAGGGGATTCACTTTAAGAAGTTAAAAATTATATTATTCTTTTCAAGGGAAAATCCCTCATTACTACCCTCACAATTTCTTGGTTAATTCCCGGTCAATTTTTTAAATTTGGGTTTCAAGCCTAAAACCATAGTACACAATAGTTATTTTATGCCCAAGGATAAATATTGTCATAAGTCTTTTTTCCATGGTTGCATATGTAAATACTGTGTCATGGATAAACTTCCTTACGTGGAATTTTTTCTCATTCCTAACAGTTTTAACCCTACCTGAGCTTATTAATTTTATATTCTTTTGTAAACTTTTAGAAAGAGTTTGTATTTTATTACAAGTAAAGGATATGGATCCTCAAACATGGTTTTTATTCATGTATAACTTTCACCCAATTTATTTCTTGTTTCATCTTTATTAATATTTACTTTTTGTAAGCCTCCACTCATATTTTGTACTATCAAATGTTATTAGGTACGCTAATTTTTGGCATTTTCAAATGATTTTCGTTATACTCACTACGAGACCCTTCTAGTCTATTAACCAGTTTGGTTTCCTCCCTTATAGGTTTGATACTCTTGAGCTCTCTAGTCATTTCTCATGTATATGTTTGATTCTCTTGTTGAGGATAAAGACTCTAGGGTTACTACTCTAAATTAATTATCAAGGTTACTACTCTAAATTAATTATCATGGAAGTTATTCAGAATATTACCCTGGGGGGAGTTTTAATGTTGAAGGTTATCATGACATGCTTTTATTATTAAAGTGACTAAGGCTAAAAGCCTTCAGCCAAAGGGTAATGCTATATTTAAATTATAATATGGGTCTTTTTGACCATTTATTATAAACCACATTGTACGCTAAGCTTCTCTTTAACTATTCAAGAGGAATTGTTACTTAAATTGTAGTTTCCTTTTTCTCTTCTTTTTCAAATACTACCAGTATATGTTCCTATTAGATTTCAATATTTGCATGGTTTTAATGAAATTATATGATAATTGTTATAGAATAATTCTACCCATTGTTGGGTTTCTTTCTCTTTCATCATGAACTCTAGAGGTTGGCTATCACCCCTAATTTTCCCACTTGCAATATTGTACTACAACTACCTAAGATTACCTATACAAAATTCCATCATTCTATAAAACTTTATCTAAATACATTTATTTGTTCATATCTTTTATAGTTAAAAATGTGTTTGGCCTAGAGGTATGGCTCAAATTGCATTCTTTTCTGATGTATTAGGCCAATTTAACATCGCCACTTGAATTCATTATTTTTATGGTTGCAATATTGTGTTAACTAGGAATTTCATACAAGGAAGGGACACTACCAACATAACTTATGCAATCTGTATCAGACTTTTATTCAAATATATGCTTCTCTAATTTAATTCTTTTTCTTCATGTTTACACATAAATTGTACTCTAAGTTAATTTAATATCAATGCATTCAAAAATAACAATTATCATAGGTTATTCCAATAAATATTGACATAGTAGACATCATAGATACTTTTTTCAGATATTTGTAGCATGATATTTACTATTATGTGTATACATAAAATATTTGAACAATTTTAAACTACTTGAAGAATATAATTCTATTTTCCTTTTCATTCACATGTATATTCATTAAACTAGCATATTGTAACAATACTATGGCTACACATATCTTCAACAATAAAACAATTCAACATGTAACAACTACTACAATACAAAGTATTTAGTATACCAACTTGTCAAATTATTCTAGAAAATAATATCAGATTTGTAATTCTCCTCCCAACCTTGACTCTTCTTCTCGAGCGAGACTGCTTGAGCTTCAATGAGCTACAAAACAATATTATGTTCTCTTATTCCTTTTTGTCTATTATACCTCCTCACCCCAACACCATATTGCATGAGTCTACCTCCAATATAATACAAAAAGTCCCTTTCTTAGGATTCATTTATCAGTTAGTAACTACCTCCTTCATTATCCATTAGGTGGCAAGTAGTTTCTTTTCTCATTAATGAGCTCCACTCTCTCCAACTTCCTAAGAATGTGTCCTATCCATCTCAGGGA
Organism: Pinus taeda; assembly: GCA_000404065.3. Lineage (NCBI taxonomy): Eukaryota > Viridiplantae > Streptophyta > Pinopsida > Pinales > Pinaceae > Pinus > Pinus taeda. The sequence continues at coordinate 188,608 of APFE030013792.1, read as the reverse complement.
GTTATTTATCAATTTATATTTCATAATTAATTATATAGTCCTCATATTAGATGCCTAGTTCTTACATCATCCAAAGGTGAACATATCCAATCATTTTCTTACATCCCATAACTTCTCTTTAGGCATTTGCAACCTCAATATTATTTTCCAATTTTTTTATTAATAACTTAATAAAAACATATTTACATAAAGTAATTATCAAAAATATAATGCTTAATATTACTGATAAACAAGTCTCATTAGGTCTTAAATTCATAACATCATCACACTTGACATATACAAATTCCCAATTAATACTAAGTTAGGGGATATCCAATTCTCCCCCACTTGAGATTGAAATCATTCCAGTATATGGATCAAAATAAATAGGGATATGCTTCTTTAAAATTATGTTCCTGAACAAGTTGCCTCCTTCAAGATGAAGTGATTCAATTGTACTTTGACTTGGGCTAGACTATATTTTGGAGCATGACTTTTCTTTGGACTAGTATTCATAGAGGATTTTTTAGGAATTTCCCTTCCAGTTCTAATTGTACCACATTCTAATAAATAATGTGAGTAGGATCATGTACATATTCTTTTAATAAAGACACATGAAACACACCATGAACGTTTATGCTTGTTGGCAGAGCAAACTAATAGGAAATTGGACCTATCCTTGCTAATACTTCAAAGGGTCTACAAATATTAGGTGAAAACTTGGCATAACTACCATGTCTCAAAGTAATTTTATTATGTTTCACTTTCAAATAAACATGGTTGCCAACATTAAACTCTTTGTGAACTCTCTTTAAATTTATGTACCCTTTTTATCGATCATGAGTTTACTTTCAATTTTGTTTCACCTGTTTAACTATTCGCTCCATTTATTTCAACATATCTAGTCCCAAAACTAGTATGTCTTCAGGAAGTTCCCATCTTAAAGGCACTTTAAACCATGTCCCATACATTACTTCAAAAGGGTTTATCTCTAGGAAAGTTTAATAACCATTATTGTATGCATATTCAACTAGAAACGAATAATCTTCCCACTTAGTGGGCCTATCCATAACATACATTCACAACATGTGTTGAATGATTTGATTGGTATTTTTTGTTTGGCTATCAGTCTGGGTATGATAATTTATGCTAAATTTCAAATTTCATACCCATGCCTTCAATAAACCTTTCTAAAACTAAGAAGTAAATTTCGCATCGCAGTTTGAAATTACAGTCTTAGGTATACCATATATTCTAAAGATATCCCTTATGAATATATCTACTATAATAATGACTTTGAAATTAGAATTTACAGGTATGAAATGCGTTGCATTACTAAGTTTTTCCACTATAACCATTATAGATTCATGTTTTTGGCAAACCAATGATAAAATCCAAGGATGTTACCTCTCATTTCCAGTGTGGTATGGGTAAAGGCTGTAATAATCAAGCCATATGTTGATGGGAAACTTTAACCTACTAACATTCTAAAACCTTTTCTACATATTATGTTGTTTCTGACTTCATATTAGGCCAATAAAAGTCCTTTTCTAATATGGTTATTATTTTTTGATAGCCAAGATGTCTAGCTATAGGATTTTATGTAATTCATCAAGGATAAACATCTTTATGTTTTGATCATTGGGTATATAAATTATGTTTCTATACATCAACAAACCCTCTTTATTAACTGAAAAATCATTTCCTTTCTCATCTTGAGTATCTAATTTTTTATTTTTTCCCTTGATTTTAACATATTCATCATCAAAATATGCAATTGTCTTCACTTTTTCAATCAAATATGTTTTCCAACTGCTTGCAAAAATAGAAAAAATATGATTTTGTTTCCTGCTAAGAGCATCTGTTGTTTTATTTTATTTTCCCTTAATGTGCTTTATTTTGAAATCATACTCACTAAAGAATTCCAACCACTAGATTTTCCTAACATTTGAGCTTGGCTGGTCAAAGATATATTTAAGGCTAATATTATCAATTTTCGTCTGAAATCTCTTCCCAATAAGGTAATGCCTCCATATTTTCAAGTCATTAATAATAACTGCTAATTATGGATCATGGGTTGCAAAATTTTTCTCATGGTATTTAAGTTTTCGAGATTCATAGCTGACCATGTGGTCTTCTTTCATTAATTTCCACCCCCCACCCAAAAATTCTTCACATGCATCAGTATAGACTACAAAGTTTTTGTTTGGGTTCAACTATATTTAAAATTTGGGCAATAGTCAATAATTACTTTAGTTTTTCAAAAATTTCCTAACATTTCTAATTCCAATGAAACTTAATACCCTTATTTTGTAAGGAAGTGATTAGGTGATCTAATTTGGAGAACCCTTCTATGAACCTCATATAATAACCCATGATCCCCATGAAGGATTTGATGTCAGCCACACTGTGTTGGGTCATTTGTTTCTGAAAGGATAACAATTACGAAGGACATTTTGGATGAAACTACCAGAAACAAAGCATTGGAAAACTAAAATCGTAGTGAGATGGCTTAGAACTCGTGCAATTTAAAATAAGGGAGCATATCAAAAAACTAGGAGCCATTTTGATATTTTGATACAGTCAAACATAAAACTAGAATGATGGCCCTATGTATTGAAAAACATGGATTAAGAGAGCAAGGTATCAGAGCAAGCGAGCATGGTTATAAAAGAAAATAGAAGGCAGTGAGAAACAAGTTTAGACAACGCTGTGAATTTCAAATTGAGCTTGAAGATTAGATAGTGTTGAGTGTCCAAAGTTGTTTAGCTCTGAGATCTAGATTTGTGATGTTTCTCTTATGTATTCCCTATAGATTTGATACCGCATGCAAGTCTGTAACTTCCACAAGATGTAATGTTATTGTTTGTAATGAAACTACTCTATGTTGGTGATTAATATAAGAAATATGATATTTTTGGCATTTAAATGTGTAATTTATCGGCCCCTTTAAAATTTTCGGCATATGTTTAGTTTTCTGTTGAACGTATAATGTGAATGGTTAAGAATGAATGTTGTGGTATTTAGGCAATTCATACAATAAATAGATCTAAATCCCATTTACCTTTCAATGGTTCTGGCTCACCTCGGGTGAGACTCTTCTTCCTTTTAGGCGAAGTGAATATGCTAACAAAGTGCTAGACTATGCAGGCTTTTTCTTGGCACCCTTGGTCAAACCCTAGGTCAGTTTTAAAGTAACTTTTCCTGCCAATAAATGCTTCCATTGTTGGGACCTCGAGTTTCTTGAAGGGTGGTTTAGATCATGCAACTTCGATATGTTCGTTGGAATATCCAAACATGATGGCATGAAAAGGTTGACCACTTTATTTTGCAACAGGCGTAGTTGAAGCAAAAGAATTTGGAAGTGGTTAAAGAACAAATGCTATTTGCTGAACCTTCTTGTGACCAATATGAGGTCTTTCGGTGGGAGTTTCTGGAGAATATAAAAATTGGATGACTTGATATCACCATAAATCAAGGGTTCGCATACAGTCAAGGTTGTGTAGGGATTAGACAAAAGTACATTTGGCCAATCTTCATCAACTAGATATAGAACTAACAAGAGACGTTGATTTATGGGTTAACGTGATGCTTGAAGGATATATTATTGAGTTTGCAGCTGAAAAGAATCAGTCATTTTTCGTGTAGAGGCTATATTCAAATTTGGAATACAAGGACGACTACTAAAGGAAATCCCACCTTGAGTTAAGATATTGTTAGTTGAAGACATCCTGTTGAAGTTTCATCCAAATCAAATGGAAGCTTAAGTTACTTATACTGGGGGAATGGATTAGGGGAAAGGGAGGTCATGTCACTGTAGGAGGATGAAGGAATTCCTATAATGAATCAAGAAGAATTGTGAAACGAAACATACTTTAGGGTGTTGCAGAGGACAAGAATTCCTAAAGAGTTGTGCGAGAAGAAGTTGTAGGAACTTAGAGCTAGACAAAGGAAGCTACAACACATAGGTGACACTACGAGGATTTTGGCATAGCGCAAGAGGGAGATGGAGACTCTAGAGCTAAAGGATGGTTGCAAGAGGGAGAGTTATTTTTCTAGCATGACGGGAGTGACTAGTTGGAGTAGAAGCGGAAGTGGAGTGAGGGATTAGGGAGATTACTCTGATGCATGAGGATGTAGAAGAGTTTCAAACACTTGATCCATATGTCTAACACAACAAAATATTATACGCCACTAGATGACAATTTACATTTTGTAATGAGCCATATTTTCTTTGGAGATGAGTCAACACCAGATCATAGAATCCTGCAGCATAGCAACACAATTATTTCTCCTCCTCTTGATCGTCCCTTGGTGCTATATCAAAGTCTATACTTTCTATTTTCAAAGATGTGCAATTTATTAAAGTTCAATCATCGCTTCAAGGTAAAAGTAGTTCGAGTGGTGTTAGTCAATCAAAATCAGTGATTTATTCTCAACTGAGTTCACGAGGGTTCATACTTGTATCTACAACACAACCAGTCATAACTGGAGTCACAGCTAGATCACTTACAAGATTTCCTGAGTTTGCAAGAAAGTGGGGAGAATATGTTCAGGAACATTGTTATCTGTGTGAAGTTGTTTGGAGAGCTTGTCAGACTCCTGATGCTACCAAGCTCATTGAGTTTCAAACCACATAGTAGGATATGGCTTTAAGGTGGTTCATAAAGTAGATTGATGCTAACCTCAATGCTGGTATAGACCAAGATAAGTAGGAATTTATTCAAGAATTTAAGTTACCGCAATCAAATCAACAAGGATTGGAAAAGCTAATGGACATTCACCAAAGGGAGGGGGAATCAGCTTGGAAATGCATGAAATGATTCAAGGATTATATTAGTAAATTATCTTACCCTATTGACCCCCATCACCAGAGCCACTGTTTTATGAAGGCTTTGTTATCAATGACCCATCTCAATAGAAGGTTAGCACATTGTAAGATTCCCTAGAGAAAGAAATGCAAATAGAGGCTATGGTTGGTTAACCACAAGATAATAGAGTTGGGAGACCTTTGATACATCATACTATTATGGGCCTCCAAAATAAAATTTCTACTTTGATAGAAAGGCTAAAATACCTAGCACTTGCATCTTTGGTGAGGCCTTATGTTTGGTGTGCCCATTGCCAAGTCGAAGGGCACAATGCAACAAAATTCCTTCAACTTAAAGGATTGGGACCATGTAGTGTGCCCATGGCACCTCAACTACCAGAAACTCTAGGATTTGTGAAAATCTCATTCCCACTTCCCTATCATGGCATTACTCATTTCCAGTCATTTCCCAGTCTGCCAGGTATGTTTACAAATGGTTACAGTGAAATATTTCGAATATTTGGGCATCAACCTCGCTTGTGTCTTATTTTACAGAAGTATTAAAATGTTCTAAATAACCTATTTTGTGAATTATGTGGATCCCCTAATCATCATACAGATCAATTTCAGTCCTTATATTCCTTAGAGAGCATCTTGATCATTCTTATTTTCGTGTTAATGAGACTCCTCGAGGGCAAGGAGGAGGAGCTTCGGGGGGGAGTACAGGTGGAAGAGGTTCGATTATATGTTATAATTTTAATCAAGAAGGCCATGTGGCAAGAGAATTTCCTTTTCCGTGAATACCATGGTGTTCATATTGTTGAGTAAATACGCATGCAACGGAAGACTATCCTGAACTTATTACTCGATGGGAAGAGCAAAATTGGGAAAAGGGATGTAATTTAGTCTGCACAGAGCCCCAAGATCCTAGTCCTTCAAGACAACCTAATATCAACATTGTTATGAGAGGAGGAAAGAGGATGGGAACTAATATTACAGTCCCTGATCAGCCAACTATTATAAAGCCTGCATCTCCAAAGAAATCATATGATCCAAACCACCAAAATGAGTATTAAAGGGATGCAACTAAAATTTTCCGTTAGTTAATGTCCTCATCGGGACCTCATAGTGAGTTGCAGAATCATGTAAAGGGACTCTAGGAGAAATTTTTTGTAGAATCTTCCATCTATAATGGATTGTCTTAAACTATCCTTACATATTATGAATGATGAGAAACTCACTAGCCAGTTGCAGAAGAGATTGAATACCATTGTTAAGGATGATGTGTTCTCTGAGGAACTGGTTTCTGCAAATCTACCTAAGAGGCATTCGAGAAGGGTGTAGAGGAATAAGAAGAGGATTGGAAGGGAGTTTCGGGTAGATTCTCAGATTTCAGGGTTTCAAATCAAGGAATCCATGCTGGATTTGGGATCAGATGTTAATATTTTTCCAAGGAAGACTTGGGAAGTTCTTGGAAAACCCAAGTTGGGTTGTTCCCTTATTCAGTTGCAGATGGAAAATTAATATTGTATTCTCCATATTTGTAGAATGAAAGACGTTGAGGTTGATATAGCTGGTGTTAAAACTTATGCCGATTTTGAGATTATTGATATTATTGGGGACAAAGACCCATATCCAGCTTTGTTGGGCATTGATTGGGCTTTTGAGAATTATGTAGTCATCGATTTAAAGTAGGAGCCTATGAATTTTGAAGTGGATAGTATGTGTGTTATACATCCTCTTGATCAATATCAAGGTTTAGGGTTTACTGAGCCTGCAGATGATGTTGAATCCTCTAGTTTAGTGGACCAGTTATATCAATTAATTGGTGGGAAGTGAGAATATTACATTAACTCCACATCAATTGGCTCTATTATTTGTAGGAGTATCCAAAGCACTGAAGTTGGCTCTAAAGCTACAATGGAATATTAGAAATAGGGTGCCCAAAAACTCCACTCCCGACATTGCACTATTGTTCGATGTATTCATTGGATTGGTACTAAGGTATGAAAGTGTCCTATTTTTAATGGTACTAATTATGTTGTAAATTTTATTAAAGAAATTAGTTCTTGTATAGAAGAATGTCAGAAGATCCTTATAATGAGTGTTTCTTTGTAAGCTACTCCCACAAGGTGGTGGGCAACACACTGAGATCAACTGCAGGATTGGAGCACTGTTAAGGTTGTCTTGTTATATTTATTATCTCTATTGAATGAGCCGTTATATCAATTTTCTCCACCTAACTAGCTGCTGAACAATATTCCTATCTATAACAGTCATACTTTGCCACAAGACCATGTTGCACATTGTGCTTCTGTATGGAGGGTTGATGGTCTTGTAGTTGAGATGTGGCCTCATCTATTTATTCATTCTTTGGGAAATATTCTGCAAGCCTGGTATTTACAGGAGGAGCTAAAACACTAGAAAACAAATTGGTAAGCATTGACAACTCAACGTTGTAAAGATTTATCTTTTTCTACTACTGATGGAATATGGAACATGTTCTTAAATCTACTAGAGGTGTATTGTTTTTGGGAGAGGATGTGCTTGTAGAATGTAGCAGGTATCGAGACTTTGCACACTAGTATGATTTGAGATTTCAAGATGCTGTTGTTTGTGGTAAAATTAACAAAGACCCAGATGATCGTTTAGAGGACTTAAGGCACCTAACTTTTAAAGAGTCTGAAGGGAACAAAAAATTAAGGAGGTACTTGTATGTAATTCCCCACACTTGTAGCCACTTAAATTGAAGAAGATGAATATTGGGACTAAAGAGAAGTCGAAGCTTGCCTCTATTGGAGACTACTGGGATGAACAAACCACACAGGAAATATTTGACCTTCTCGAAGAATATGAAGATCTCTTCCCCTGTTCCGTCTCATAGTTGAAGGGAATTAAAGGTGATCTGGGAGAAATGCAAATTGTGCTAAATCTAGTTGTGAAGCCTATTAAGCATAGGCCCTACAGATTGAACCCACGATTAAAGGAGAAGGTCAAGAAGGATATTGATAAGATATTAGTTGCTAGTCTCATATTCCCTATGGATGAAGCTGAATGGATAAGCTGCATTGTCATTCAGGATAAGAAGGATTCAAATGAGATCTGGGTATTTTTTTCATTATCGAAGTCTCAATAATGCATGTGTGCATGATCCATATCCCACCCCTTTCAACAATGAAGTCTTGGAAAATGTTGGGGGAAATGAATCATATTCATTTACTGATGGGTTCTCAAGCCATCATCAAGTTTGTACTGTTTAAGAAGAAAAGAAGAAGACAAAATTCACCACTGAATGGGGATCATATGCGTATAATGTCATGCCTTCTAGGTTAAAGAATGCTCAAGTTGTTTCCTCTCGCATTGTCATTGCTACTTTCTATGAGTATATACACAATTTCCTGGAAGTTTACATGGATGATTGCACTACTTACAACTTGCTCAAGAATCACTCGAATTTGTAAAGGGTTATGTTTCAGAGGTGCAGGCAACTTCAGATATCCTTGAACCTGAAAAATGCATCTTTGATGTACCTTTTGGAACTCTATTGGGGCATATTGTTTGTAAGGAGGGAGTTTGTGTGGATCCTACAAACGTTGCAGTGATATTGAATATGTCACCACCCACTTTAGTTCGTTAGTTGCATTATGCTCTTGGACACACTGGTTACTATCAAAGATTCACTTGGAATCACGCTTCCATTACGACTCCGTTGGAGAAGCTCCTCAAGAAATATGAGCATTTAGTGTGGTCTGTAGAATGTAATGTTGCATTCAATACATTGAGAGAGAATGTTGTGAGTGCACTGATTTTAGTTTATCCTAACTAGAATAAGCAACTCCATGTGTTTTTTGGTGCCTCCGAGATCACTTTGGGCGTTATCTTGAGGCAACTAGGTGAAGGTAGCTTAGCCCACACTATTTATTCGCAAGAAGAAAACTTTCCAATGCAGAGAAGAACTATACCATCATAGAATGAGAAGCCTTAGTGATGGTATACTCTCTTCAGAAGTCCCACCATTATTTTTTAGGAGGCTCGTTCAAGTTTTCTACGAACCACTCAACATTGAAGTACTTAGTTAATAAGCCTATGCTTGAAGGAATAATTTTCCCGTGTTTTTTGTTGTTTCAAGAGTTTCCATTCGAGGTCATTATCAAGCCAAGTAAGTCAAATGTGGGGCTAGATCATCTATCTAGATTAGAGTTGGGAGATTTGGGAGGTTTGATCGATAATGAGCTACGAGATGCTCATTTATTCTGCATTGAAGTTGTCCTTGGCCATTTAGAAAAGATTTCTACCTTTCTTGCTACAAGTTAGTTCTGATATGATTACACTACAGTGCAGAAGAATCATTTAGTTGTTCAAGAAGCAGACTATCAATTGATTACAGGAAATTTATATAAGATGGGGCTTGATTAGATTCTACACCAATGTGTCCTTAATCATTAACGAGAATGAATAATATGGGAATGTCATGATGAAATCATTGGAGGACACGTTGTAGGTAAACCTACTACTTGAAAGGTCATACAATTTGATCTTTGGTGGCGAACTCCTTTCAAGAATGCAAAGGAGTATGCCAAAACTTGTGATATTTATCAATGGGTTGGTCGACCATCATAGAGTGATGAAATGCCATTGAATATGGTACAGGAACTTGTTGCACTTAAAAAGTGGGTTGATGATTTTATTGGACCTATCAATCATCCTTCTTGTCATTCTCATGCCTGGTATATTATTACAACAACAGACTATCTCACTCATTGGGCAGAATCTACTCCAGTTAAAGACTGTACTGCAGATACAACTGCTAGATTTATTTATGAGAACATCATTACTAGGTTTGGTTTCCCTTGCAGTCTGACAAGTGATCAAGGTTCTCACTTTATTAATGAGACAATTTATATTATGTTGTAGAACTTCATGATAAAACATGACAAGAGCACCCTGTATCATCTGCAAGCCAATGGAACCATTGAAGCATTTAACAAAATTTTGGAAAAGGGACTCACTAAGGTTTATTCCACAAATTGATATGATTGGGATGAATGGGTTCCTATGACCTTATGGGCCTACATAACTAATATCAAGAGACTAAATAGGTATGCCCCGTTCAAACTAGTTTATGGTAGGGAATTTTTTGTTCCTGTAGAGTCTGTTGTTCTAAATCTCTTCATTTCTCACGCAACTAGAATGTCCGAGGGTGAGTCTCTTCTTGATCAAGTAAATGAGTTGTTGCAACTAGAAAAATCTTGATTCCTAGCATATTTTCATCAAATAGTTTAGAGGGAGTTCCAGAAGGTTTGGCATGATCTTCACATCGAGAATAATTCCTTCTGTGTAGGTAAGTTTTACTCTACGATAGAAAATACCACAAAAATCCTGGTAAGATCCAAATGCATTGGGTTGATCCCTTCTATGTTGCAGACATTAAATATTCTGGTGTTGTCCAGCTTTCTCATCTCGATGGTACTCTTTTTTTTAGATGGATGAATGGCACTTGCCTAAAACCCTACTTTTCTGGTTCAACTTCCAATTAAAGTGACCTCTCCTTATGAGAGTCGTAGGTAGGAGTTAGGATAGTCATGTCAATCATAGTATTTTTCTTATTTGGCAGTTTATAGGTTCTCTATATTCACCAAGAGTCTTTCATTTTGGATCGCGACTCGATGGAACCAATTATGGTTTGGGAAATTTTTGCGAATCTTGTCTTGTTAGAGTAATTATTACTTATCATATCTGTTAGTGTTTCTAATCATGCAAGATTAGTTATCAAATCCATATTTAAATTCCCGTTAAGATTTTATTCTAGCATTAGATTTTATGTTACGTCGCCACATCCCTCAATATGTGTCCAAATCACTTATCATTAATTCAAAAGTTAAGTCACATTTCTTGTGCCTAACAACTAAGTCTATGCTAATTGCCTATATCTTCCTGCTTCTTGTCTTCATCCTCATATTCTCTCATCGTGCGTTCTCAGTTTCTGCCCTGGCTCCGATTTCACCCTCTCTTGTACCTTCTTTCTATGCTCATCATCCTATCCAATTGGTGTACATCTATCACACTCCCTTAAATCTCTACCTATGGTGCAGATGTTAATTCATCCTTTCAGAAAATTTCTAAGCATGGAAAGAAAATGGAAGAGAACAATCTGTCTAAGAAGCATGGTACTCCTTAGAAAATTTGGGGAGTTGTCCTAGATATGATCAAAAACATGTTGGTCCATGTTGCTACTACAATTATTTCCAACGAGCTCATGTGCCACTAAACTATAGGGGGTGTACGTCAGATTCCATTTTTGTTGTTGAAGCTTGTTTTCGTGGCAATCAACTCAATTAGTATAGCTATCTTATTTAGGAATTATTTACGGTTGATAGTGATATCTATGCTCGATCCACTTATTTTGTTTTCATCTACCTGCTTATTCTGATTTCCATGTCCAGAAGGTGTCCTCCAAAGGGTTGTGACCTTGCTGCAATTGCTAAGGAGGAGCCCCATGCTTATATGTATGCACCATGGAAAAGCACTGAAGACGCTGTAAGCATATAATTTAATGACCTTGCTTTTGGTCAATGGTAAAATGACATGTTTACTATGTCAGATGTTATATCACGGCTGTAGCTTCCTTTATTGGATCAATATTTTCCTTTAAGTTGGTTTGGTATCTCTCACAGTTCCTGCTATCTTAGGTTGATGCATGTCTCCTTAGATACTTTCTCTATGCGCCTATTGTCATTTTAGATCAATGAAAATTATTTCCACAGTAAATTTGGCAGTTTTCCAGGGGTTTTTTCATGGCAGCATGATGGCCAAATTTTCTATAGTATCGACGTAATGAAGCCTGCTAAAGAAGCCCCTTCAACTTCTCACAAGCATTTTGAATATACACATGAGGATCTCCATCCCCTTTTGAGGAAAGTTGAGTGTGCGAGCTCAACTTATGCCACTTTGTCTGAGTTTGGTTCATATGTGTAGTGAACACTCCAGGTACATTAGCTTACCCCTATCTCACTGCACCGCCTATTATTGCATCTACCATTCTGCCTGTTATTATTTTTACTCCTTTTTCACCTCGTCAAATACATAGAACTCCCTCTACCTCTAATTTCATCGACCTTGATCCCGAATTGACAGTCACATATTATGGAGTGTCTGTTCAAGAATAATTACATCCATCCCCACATAAAGCCTTTGATGGCATGCCTCATTCATCTGCCACTACTTTATATAACTTCCCTGATGCACCCGTTGCCCTTCATGACCCCGCAGAGGTGGAAACCAACTTTGCAATTATTTTTTCTTCTCATATGCCTGCTACAATTAATTCCCCTTTGTTGACCGTTCCCTCTCATCTATCATCCTCCACTCCTCCACCCATTTCAACAGAATAAGTTTTCGAATTTATGAAGGATCCTCACCAGTATCATCAAGTAATTTACCTTGCCACCGGCAACAACATTACCTCATCACATTCATTCCAGCACCTATTTTGCATTGAATTAAATAGAATCGAAGGGTCACTCATTGGCACAAAATTTCACCACAAGATCAATTAGAGTAATCGGTTGCTAGTGGCCAACCAGTACAATCTAGATTCCCACAAAATGAAATAGTTGCGGTCAACACTCTCAGTACTTGGTATTCCCATCAGCTCGTTTAGTTCATTCATGCCCTTTTTCTTAGTTGGATAAATTTTTGGGTAGATAAAGACCAAGTGTATTGATCTGCAGATCATCTTTGAAGAAAAACAACATTAATTGAATGCCAGCTCAGCAGTGCAAACGCAGTTATGTTTTCAAAAGGAAGGATTAGAGTATGAGGTTAGTGTAGTTCATTCTCAATTGCAATCTCTATTTCTAACCCTTTCTCCATATGCCACCGAACAACCTAAATATTTTTCCGCCTATTCCCCTGCCGAATGTTGTACTATGGTTGAAGTGGCATGTCACCACTAGTGTCCAAGCATGTAGAGCTCTACGAAACTGTCACTAATATGCATGTATTCCTCTGATCCTTCCATTGTCTATCATGCTCAGCTTAGTGATAAATTGTAAACTACCACTTCTCTTTGAGCTACCCTACCCTAGGCCATGCAATAATCCCAGCATGTGTTTCACCAGATTTCCAATGCTAGTCGCATCATCGCAAAAAAACATACAACCATTGATTCTTTGTGAGATAATGTTCAGAAATTATATCAGCAAATTTCAGTGACCTTCGATATGGAAGCCAAGCAGCATCTCCTCGACCAAGACAATGTTATTGAAGCCCAAATTAGTGGGTCCTCCACGACCTTTAACCAGAAGCTCAAAATCATTTCATGACCTTGAGCACCCTGTTTACCATTGTTGATCAGTAGATTCAGGAAGTGGTTGAGTCTCAGCTAGTGACCTTGGTGAGCATACCATTATTGAGTTGTCAACCAAGGCTTCCCAACTTATGTATTCATGGCACTCCTCTATTTCTACTTTCACCATTATCAAACTATTCCACAATTGGGTCCTTCGTTTCAAGGTACCGTAGCTGAAGCTAGTGGAAGCCAACCTGCAACTGATTCAGAGCAACAACAACACATTGACTCGAGGGTGAGTCAGTAGGATGTGGTCAGGGCATGTTGGGTCCTTCATTTCTGAAAGGACAATAGTTACGAAGGACATTTTGGATGAAACAACCCGAAATAGAGAATCGTAAAACTAAAATGATAATGAGATGGATTGTTACTCATGCAACGGAAAACGAGGGAGCGTGTCAAAGAACTAGGAGTTGATTTTGATAGTTTGATACAGTCAAACAAAAAACTTAAATTATAGCCCTAGGTATTGAAAACCATGGATCATGTGAGTAAGGTATCAAAGAAAGTGAGCATGGTTATAAAAGAAAACAAAAGGTAGTGAGAAACAAGCTTAGACAGTGTCACAGATTTGAGATTGAGCTTGAAGATTAGATAGTGCTGAGTGTCCAAAGTCGTTTAGCTATGAGGCTTGGATTTGTAATGTTTTGCTTGTGTATTTCCTGTATATTTTGATACTACACGCAAGTCTATAATTGTTTCAAGATGTAATGTTGTTGTTTGTAATGAAACTACTCTCTTTTGGTGATTAATATAAAACAAGATGGGATTTCTGCCATTTAACTGTGTAATTTATGGGCCCCTTTAAAATTTTCTGCATATGTTTAATATCCTATTGAATGTATAATGTGAATGGTTAAGAATGAATTCTTTGGTAGTTGGGAAATTTGTACAATAGACAAATCCAAATCCCCTTTACCTTTCCATTGTTCTAGCTCACCTCAGGTGAGACTCTTCTTCCTTTTGGGAGGAGTGAATATGTCAGTGGAAAGCTAGAATATGCGGGCTTTTCGTTGGCACCCTTGGTCAAACCTTGGGTCAATTTTAAAGTAAATTTTCTTGCCAACACAATGACCATTCCATAATGACCTTGATCTTCTCTAAATCTAAGCAATCCCCTCTTCATATATAACATGCCCCAAATAATGAATCCGTGTTGATGAAATTCACGTTTGCTAAACTTTGCATGCGATTAATTTTCTCCAAGTGTTTGAAGAACCATTTTCAAATGTTGATCATGCTCATGTTTTTTCTTTGAATAGACTAAGATGTCATCGATAAACACAATGGAAAATTTTTCTAAATATGGCTTGAGTACACTATTCATCAAACACATAAGAGTGGTTGGTGCATTAGTGAGTCTGAATGAAGTACAACAAATACATAATGCCCATACTATGTCATGAAAGCTTTCTTATAGTTGTATTCAAGTTTTATTATGATATCCAAATCAGGTTGGCAATCCTGGGTAATGGATACTTATTCTTGATTGTTATTTTGTTAAGTTGTCACTAGTCTATATAAAGTCTAAATGTTCCATCCTTTTTCTTCACAAGTTAGACTTGTGCATCCCAAGGAAACACACATAGTCTAATATATTTCTTGCCTAATAACTCCTGTAGTTGCATTTTTAGTTCCATCATTTCTGGAACACTCATTCTGTATGTAGCTTTGAATATTGGGACTACCCTATGGATAATATCTATCGTGAAATTTATGTCCTTTCGGTAGTCCTAAGATTTCATAAGGAGAAATGTATTTATACTTTTGTAGGATGGGGTAATCTTGTATGGAAGGTTTCTGATTACTTTTGTAATTATCTTCACTCTGAACTGCATACAACTTACATCCCTTTTTGGCACATCTCTTTAACTGCAAGGGAGATATTTTCCTTACTAAAATAGCCCTTTGTGTCCCTTCTATTGTAGAGGATATCCATTCGTCATTGACACATGTAAAATATTTTTCTAAATATTCAAGAGTACATTGTGTTGTTATAGCTAATCTATGTTAATAAGAATATCATATGATCATAAAGATAGAATATTCAAGTTCAATTTAGTGTAAAAACTATTTAATTCTATTAAACAATATTTTATAATCTCAGTAACCCTTCTTTTGGTTCCTATAGCTAATTTCACTAAACAAGGTTTAGTCTATTTTTCCTTCTTAAGACTACATTTTTCAATCATAGAAGGATCATATAGCTCAAACTAGAGCCATGATCAATTAACATAGATACATTTTTTTCCAAATATTTTACCTTGAATATCCACCATGGTGGATTGATAATTAGCCTGTCTATCATTTAAGGTTGCATAAATCCTTGGAATGTTATGAGAAACATCATTTACTATAGATGCATGTTATATAATATGCATTGTTTCCTTCTTATTCAAAGTATTTTGTGGACAAGTCCTCCACAAATGTTTTTCATTACATCCCCAACACTTGATTGGTAGCCTTATAAATCCATCAATTTTTCAATTCCCTGTTACCATTACCTTCCCACTTCCTTGATTCATATTTATCTTTTGATTCACATTCCTACTGTAATTTCCCCACTGAACAAGTTTATAAGTATTGGAAAACACAAGTTTCTTAAATCCTTCCTTTTTAGCATTAAATTTTTCATTTTTCTTTGCCAACCAATTCTTAAAGTTTAAATTTTTCTGCTTATTCTAGGTGTAGCACAATTTTTCATTTCTAATTGTTTCATCCATTATTTTCAGATTATCAAATTCAATCCTCTCTTTGTAGGGAAAAAATAAACAACTGGTAAACCTTTGAATTTTTTCCTTTTCTTTTTTAAGATATGGCACATACCACAACAAGCTCATAGATTTATTCACGAATTCATCCATTGTTAACTAACCTCGTCTTAATTCATTAAATTTTGTAGATATCTCATCACAGTAACGTTTTTTTAAGTTCTTCTTCTTGAATTCCTTCTTGAATAATTTCCAGGTCAATTTTTTACCTCTAATTTTATTTACTACTTTGTTTTCTTCCCACCACAAAGTTACTTTTCCTGGCATCTGATATGTAACCACCCTCGATTTTATGTTACTAGGGTAATTATGGACTTCAAAATAGTTTTACATGTTCAAAAGCCAAGCTTCTTCCTCTTCTTCAGATTCTCTATTAAAATTTAGAGGTCTAGACGTTCTAAATTCACCATGTAATTGAGATTCCATTTTTCTTTTCCTTATGCACATAAGTGTTTATGCCTGACTCTTATTTGTCCATGTCGTGTCTAAAATTGGTTGTTTGACTCTCACTATAAGTTAATGGTTTAGTTTTGTCTAGAGACTTATTCCTAAACCTTTTCCTATGAGTTCTTTCAGATTTTATATTGCCTATGTTTTACTGTAACCTCTTGAGTATGTACCCATTTATGTCTTCTTGTTCATCTGTTTCCTTAGATAGTCTCTCCTTATTAGCTTTAACATTGTCTAAGTCTTCGTTTAAACTACAAAGCACTCGTAAAATTTTAGATTAATTATTGTTTTGGTTTCCAGTTTATCCCATCTTCATACCCTACTCAGAATCATACTCTCTACCCTCTTTAGGTGATCCTACAGAAGTCTATTTATTAATATCTTCAGTTATTCCTCAATTTTATTTCTAGTAGTAATTTTCCTTTCTGTATGATGCATAGAAAAATAAAACTTCTAGTTAGGACCCAAAAATTTTCATTGTGATAAGCTACAACATGATATAGCATGTAATAGACCTCAAAACACACCTTAATTCGTTTTTCTTGCTGACTAAATTCTAATACTCAAGTGGTACTCACAAGACTATGACTTAATACTATGATACTGACTTGATCATTGACCAACCTTTTCCTTCATAATACTTTGGTACGGATTGTTTTTAAATCTAAACATAATACTTTCTCACCTTATTACTCATATATTTTAAACTACTCTTAACTTTTCCCATGACGCTCTTTAGTCTATGGTTTTTGCTAGTTGCGTATTAAAATACAATTACCCTTAAATTCACTATGGGGTCTTTTTACCACCATATCTTTCAACTTGAACTTAATTTTGCACATATATGGCTAGGATTAATTTTTCATTTTATCCCTTATTGAATTCATACAATATTTGACACAAAATTAGCTTTATAGTTATGACATGTAATCATACTGTCAATTTTCACCCCTCTTCATTCTTTTATGACTAGTCTTATCCCAAAATTATTTACCAAACTCTATCATGGAATATGATGAGCCCTAGTATTGAAGAAATAATGCTACAACTCCCAAGGCTACCAACTTTAATTACCAACCCGGGGTTAGTACAAACTTAAGAGGTGTCAGCACTATGTGTGCAACATGCAATGTGTCCTCCTTTCGTTGATATACTACAATAAAGTGAATTGAGATGTGCAGAGAAAATTTTATAAACTCGGAGAAGGTAATATACTGAATCTCATTTTTCAAGGAAGAAAATGATTGAAACATTTCTTGTCCTACAACCTAAGGAAAGTCTAATCTATTTGCAGAAAAAGAAATGCTAGAAAATAAAATCATAATTTTATTTTGTGGAAATTAAGTGACGAGAATGTAAACATAGACTAGTTACATGGAATCAAATGCGAGAAAGAAAAGGTATAATAATACATTCAAATTAAACTCTAATATATTTCCAAAAACCATCAAGTTCTCAAAAGGAACCAATGCAAACTATATCTATGTTATTTAACTCATGATCAAAACAATAAATCCTAATTGTCGATTTAAAGCTACGATGACAAAAATATGATGTTCAAAAGGTATCTAGTCTCCTCTAGTTGGATTCCAAGGATTGGGGAACGTTTCTATGTGATGAAAAGTGAAAAATAGGCTTAAGAGATAATTCTAGCTGAGTTCTGATCAATTATGTCAATTGGTACAAGATGCTACATGATTTCTACAAGATGCTAAAAGATTGCTACAAGATGCTACATGATTACTAGAAGATGCTAAAAGATTGCTACAAGATGCTACATGATTGCATCCGAAAGCATTATAAGGAAACTCAAAGTGATATGAAGGTGGGGAAAGATGGTGGAAGGTTGTATAAGAGTGCATAGGACCTCTCCAAGCTTATATATTCTCAATATCCCATCTTGCAGAAGGGGAAAATTCGAATTAATGGTTTAGGTAACCAAATTTGTAGAATAGTGAACTAGTAAGTTGGTCAAAGCACTCAAATTCGTAAGATGATCTAGTGAAAATGATATGGAGTAAATTTTGTTATTAATTTGGGTGTTTTTAGGCTTCAATGCAACTAGAATCAACTTTAAATAATCTCATTAACATGTGCTAAAATTTAGCAAAAAAATATTACTAAAACCATAAATTTAAGGGAAAGTGAACTAGTAAGCCAATCTAAGTAACCAAATGCCTAAGATAATCAAGTGAACATGATGTGGGATAAAAATATTTATTATGTAGAATGTTTTAGGACTCAATAAAGTTGGAAACAACTCAAAAGAGATTCATTAACATGTGCTAAAATTTAGAAAAAAAGTTATTACTAAGAAAACTAGGAACTGAGCAAAGTAATGTTGAAAATGAAGAGAAATAAAAGAAATGGTACATAATAGGGCTCTGAGGCCCTTTGTATGACCAAGCCCAAGGAGGCTCAGATTCCCATGATGAAAATAAAGCTTTAGAAGCTGAAAATGAAGTTGTCTTTCATGACTAAGAACAAATCAAGTACATCATTGCTAGAGGTGGAAGTAGAATTGTTGAATATCAAGGGTTGTTCATAAAAATGATGAAAAAATCTAACCCCTAGAGGAAAATTCGAAATTTTAGTTATAAAAAATGATATGGAATCAATATCCTTGAAAGGAGGATTGATTTCCCCCTGAAAATCCATAAGATAGTGGATTTGGTTGCCAACAACAAGAGTCTTCATTTAATGACAGGGAGCACATTCCTAGTTTTTCTCAATCACTGATCTCCAAAATATGTTCAATAATTTCATAATATCTTGTTCATTTATTATCCAATATTGGTTCATCCTATAGCAGATAGAGTACACAAATTATCTCATTTCCAAATCTTCAAAATCTGCCCAATATTCTCACAATATTCTACAAAAATAAATAATATTAGGCACATAATAAGCAAGGATAAATCAAATTCCTAAGGACCCATTAATACTATGAATTAAATCTATATGTTCAAGTAAGGGGGTCAAATACATATTTTAAGTGTCTAATAATGATAAAATGGGCCTTAAAATATACAATTTAGAGTCTCATCAGTGTATAATATTTAGTTATTGAAAAGTGTTTCCTCTATCTTACTGGGTTTTCAACATTTTCATGATTATTACTATCAAAGCCCAATATATATGCACCACAGGCTCATAAAATATGAAAATAATTAATTCAATGTCACGAGGACACCCAATGGGCCTTTTCATCATCTATGTTTAAATTATGGCTCTATATGTTCTATTTTTTTAAAATATATATGAATGTTGCCTCCACATTTGGATTAATTTATGAATTTTAATGCATGGACCATGATTGACCACATGGGCCATTCCTATTGGTCCACGATGTGCTCCCCACCTAGCCTCATATGACTCTACATGGAAGGGAATGAAATTTTAAATAAATAGACAAGAATAAGTGTTGTCAAACCAATGGTGTAAGACATTAATATTTCATTTTGGCCATAATGACCTTCCCTCCACCAGTTCAATTGGTCATTTCCTTTTTGTTTTATGATAGAACATTGATCAGCACCGCGACCATGTTTTTTGTTTTGTTGTTCACTGTTATATTATGAGTAACTCACAGGGGCTTCACTGTGAGGGCAATACCATACCACATGCATTCATATTGAGGGATATAGATTGAGGAAAAAATGACATAATATATTGAGCATATAATGGGGCTGAAGGGTTTTTATATTGGTAGGTATAGAAAATAGAGCTCAAAGTTAATGAAAAAATATAAAGTGGTATAAAAAATGTTAATGAAAAAAACGATAGCTACAATATCTTGTGAAAGTAGGGGTTTTTTAAATTGGGAAGGTGTATTGGGTTCGTATTGGTAGGGGGTTAAATAATGTGATTTTCAGAGGTATTTTCCAATATGTAGTCAAATTAAGGGTATTGTTTAGTATGTCAAAAATTCATGTGACATGTCATAGGTTCATTGAGTGAAGCCCCCCCCCCGTGGATTAATTCCAGTCTCATCCTTCTCTAGGCTTAATCCCTTCAACTTGCACACATATACATTACAACTCCATATGTCCGAGAAAGTATGTAATAGATTATAAGGTCGTTCTTATGAGATTTCTACATTACTTCTATCACTAGACTACATTCTTAATTTAATTGATTGTTTATATGATTAGAGTTGCAAGTTTGATAGGGAGTATTTCCTTAAGAATGTTGAGACTCTGCCTAATCTTTCTCACAATCAAGGTGCCTCTTGTAGTTGTCTTGTGGTTTAATTAAAATTATTGTAGGATATTAACTTCATTATCCTTTCTCTCCATGTAAACTTTTGTTTTTCATTTTCAATGTATAAGGAATCTTTTAGTTTGCTAAACAAACTAGGGTTTTGAACTAACCCGTTTTTTTTTTTTTTAATGCAAGTTCACTATGGAGTCACTGTGGAGGTATGGAGCTCACTATGAAGTTATTCAAAATATTACCTTGAGGGGAAATTTTAATGTTAAAGGTTATCATTCCCTATTTTTATTATTAAAATGACTAAGGTTGAAAGCCTTTAGTCAAAGGGTATTGTCCTATTTAAATTGTAATATGGGTATTTTCAACCATTTCTTGTAAACCACATTGTATGGTAAGTTTCTTCTTAACTATTCAAAAGGAATTTCTACTCAAATTGTAGTTTCCTTTTTCTTTATTATTTCAGATACTACCTGTATATGCTCTTGTTAACTTTCAATATTTTCACGGTTTTAATTAAATTCTAGGATAAACGTTATATAATAATTCTACATATTGATGGGTTTCTTTCTTTTTCATCTCAAACTATATAGGCTGGCCACTACCCCTTATTTTCTCACTTGAATTATTGTACTAGAATTAACTGAGATTACCTATAGACAATTCTATTGTTTACTAAATATTAAATTAGATACATTTATTTATCCATGTCTTTTATAGTTAAAAATGTGTTTGGACTAAATTTGTGGTTCAATTTCCATTCTTCTCTGGTGTATTAGGCCATTTTGGCCTCACAATTTGAATTCATTAGTTTTTATGGTTACAATATTGTCTTAACTATAATTTCATACAAGGAAGGAATGTTAACAGTGTATCCTATGCAATTTGTATCATACTTTTACTCAAATATGTCATTCTCTAATTTGATTCTTTTTTTCATGTTTACATATACATTTTACTCTAAATTAAGTTAATATCAATGCTTTCAAAAATAAATGTTTGTCATACGTTATTCTAGTAAATCCTTAGAAAATAGTCACCATAAATAATATTTTTAGATATTTCTAACATGATCTTTACTGTTTTATGTATACATGAAATACTTAAACAATTTAATTACTTGAAGAATAAAATTCTATTTTCCTTTTCATTTGCATGCATATTAAAAAATTATCATATTGTAACAATACTACTACTACACATATCTTCAACAATAAAATACTTTAACATGTAACCACTACTAAAATACAACATATTTAATATACTGACTTGTCAAATTGTTGTAGAAAATAATATTGGAGCTGCAACGCTCCTCCCAAACCTTGAATCTTCCTCCTGGATGAGTTCCCCCAAGCTTCAATGGGCTACAAAACAAGGTTATGTTCTCTTCTTCCCTTTTTTCTATTATACTACCTCACCCTAGCACCAGACTATGTGCGTCTACCTCTAGTATAAAACAAAAGGTCCATTTTCAAGATTAAATTATCAATCAGTAACTACCTCCCTTTTCCATTAGGTGGCAGGAAATTACTTTTCTCATTAATGAGCTCCACTCTCCCCAGATTCCTAAGGCAACACCCTGTCTATCTGGGGGAGTTATTTGTCAATTTAATATTCCATAATTAGTAATCTAATCCTCATATTAGATGCATAATTATTATATCATCCAAGGGTGAATAAATCTAATCATTTTCTTGCATCCCACAACTTATTTTTATCCATTTGCAACTTCAATATTATTTTCCAATTTTTTTAGTAATAACTTAATAATAACATATTTACATAAAGTAACTATCATCAACAAAAAAATTTATGCTACTAATAAACCAATCTCATTAAATATTAAACTCACAACATCATAACACTTGATATATGCAAATTCACAATTAGTAATAGGTCAAGGGATGTCACAACCACACCCGGTTCATTTAGTTTACCCCATCTATATCCCTGGTTAATAATTGTTCTACTCAACAAACATTGAAGTTGTGTGTGGGCCATTTGAAGTAAAGGAAGAGGCTCATGCAACTTCCCTACTCTTGGGATGTGTTGGGAGAAAGACAAAACATATATAAGTAGGAGATTGCGCGCGGGGGCAGGGTGCGCGGGCGGCGGCACACACAAACAAAACATACTAGGTGGAACATGTGAGCAAAGGATTAATGAGAAATCATAGTGCAGAAGCAAAGAGAAGAGAAGATGTAGCTTTGATCTAGTGCCTTGTAATGGGACATCACTCCTTGTAAATTCAGTGAGGAAAATGGTAAATTGTCAGTGTTGGATTTGTTAGTGAATACTTGGTGGAGACATTGACTCACTCATAGCTTGCTAAATGGGTTGATAAACCAACCTTAGAGTGAAATAATTATCCTAGAGTGAGCAGAACTTTGTTGAGCGTTGGAAGAATCCCTGTGATCTATCTCAAAGAGGAATAAGAGTCCTTGTGGTGCTTATTGTGTGAGGTGTTTGATAAAACACCTAGATAATGCATTGCCTTTTTTGTGGGGGGTTAGAAAGACCAAATTTGGTGCACAATTGTTACCGCGAATAGTGTCCACTTGGATGCTGCTATTCCCACTAAGACTAGTAGCTATCCTAGAAACAAACAAGTAAATTCTACTTTCGTTTTCCTTTATGAAAATAGACAAGAGGAGAACCAAGAAGACCAACCTTAGTCTTGCGCTTGATTTCCTCTCCTTCTTGATAGACCTTCACCACTTCTTCTTTGTCTACCCATATTCAAAGAGCACCTATGGAATCATAGCAACATACTACTATCGAAGAAACAAAGATCTATATTCATAAATAACACAAGACCAGATGTGTGTTAACCATACAAATGCATATATAAACAAGTACAGAAGAATATGGAGGAAAACTTGAATAGCTT